>PVJO010006802.1:0-86343 GCA_004026905.1 Hystrix cristata
TTTTTTATCACCCCCTCATTGGGAGGGAATTTTTTTTTTAATATCTGCAGTCAAATACCATATACCAATAGTGTTCCCTGACTTAATGCTCACGGGGCTCAGTGATTGTGAGTGTGCTTTAACAGGCATGGCATACACTGCAATTTTAGCTTTCGTTTTTGATAGGAAGAACCCAGAGACCCAGTTGCTAATGTTCTTCTGCTTTAAAATGGCCATCTGACCTCACCATATCACTTAACTTTTTATGCTTCTGTTTACTTGTCAGGAAAATGAAACTTTGATCTATTTTGTAAACTGTAAGGTTAACTGTGGTTCACGAATGCATTTGTTTGCAAACAATTTGGTTCACAAACAGAAGTATTTGGCAAAATTTTGTTTTTGTTTTTAAATGCTGCATCAGGTGACAAGCAGGACAGCAGCCATCTTTCCCACATGAACATGAAGGTGGCCATCTTTTCCAGGA
Organism: Hystrix cristata; assembly: GCA_004026905.1. Taxonomy (NCBI): domain Eukaryota; kingdom Metazoa; phylum Chordata; class Mammalia; order Rodentia; family Hystricidae; genus Hystrix; species Hystrix cristata. The sequence continues at coordinate 464 of PVJO010006802.1, forward strand.
TCATGGAGTGAATTACGCTGGTGAACCGAAGTACCACTGTACTTCTACACAAGGCTAAGCTATTAGTATTAAACATATGGTGTGGCTATGTAGCTAAAATGAATTAATTGGTGCTCTACTGTCAGACTGCTGGCTTTAAATCCTGGATCCATCATTTAATACTCATTGTTGCATACATTGAGCAAGTTATTTGACTTTCATTTTTCTTCATTTTCTCATCCTTACAAAAGCACTTACCCTATGACTGAGGATTAGATAAGATGGTTCTACATGCAAGTAATATGTGTTAGCTACTATTATTATCACTGCTACTTATTAGTAAGCAGCGAATTTAGACTCAAAGTGAAATAATTTAGAAGTCATCGTCTTCCTGTTGAGTATTTTTAAAGTGCTAGTGATAGGAGTACATCTCCATCATGCAATTCTAACTTTAATCGAAACACCAAAGTAACTTTAATTGAAATGCCAAATCAAAAGAGTAAACTCAGTGTTTTGCAAGTGTGTCCCCAAGTCATAAATCCTAAAAGGGTGTGTTCCAAGGATCTTTGCTGAGCACAGTGGTGGTAGTCAAAATAGTGAGGACATTGGAGTCTTCAGGGTGCCAACACACATAGCTTTGCTTTCATGGCAAAGTTCTTTGCTAATTAATAAAACCATTCTGTCTTCTTGGCCCCATAATTAGACTTCATTTCCCTGGTCCTGTGCAGTTAAGTGCTACCATGTGTTTACATTGTGGGCTATCTCAATGACTTGGGCAATACTGAAACAAAAAAGTGCACTATAGTCCAATAAACTTTACAAAATGTTGCTGTAGTATGCCAACCCCTGGGTGGGACCCAAGAGAGAGTTGTACATGGCTGGAAAGACCAGAAAAGAGCCAGACAGGATACAGTTCATGGATCCTAGTACAAATTTTGGGTTTTATCTTCAGAGCAGGGAGGGAAGTGTTTGAAGAGTATTAGGAAGGTTATGACCTGATACAGAAAGTTCACGCCTCAGGTCAGTCTTCCAGCTTTCACATACCATGTGGACCACTGATTCCATTTTATTACTTTCTCTGTGGAATCTCCTCCTAAGGAACTTCAAAACAAGCTTCTGGCTGAGATGGTGCCTTAGGGAAAGACCAGCATGTAGATCCAAAGGGGCTTCACAGGGCGGTATTTGTAACTTTGGCGAACTCGCCAGCTCTTAACTCAAACCCACAGCTTGGTAGGATCAGAAACCTAATCTGTCACCCCACCATCCCTCACTTCCAGTCAGATTAATATAGGTGATTAAAAACATAGTAAGTCAAAAGCCCACGTTAATAATTTTCAATGAAAAAATATAATTGCCGTACGTGAGCAGCCCATTCTAGCGTCACTGGCTTATCTTCAGTGGAATAAAAATAACAACAATTGTAATTGTTAACATTTATTAACAATAACACTGTACCAAGCAGAGTATAATGTATGTAATTATCACATTTAATCCTTACAATAAGTCTATTAGGTGAAAACCATGGTTAAAAATCCTAACTTCCTACTTAAGGACTAGACTGGGGTTCCCCTTCAAGGATCAGAAATACTAGGCTTGCTAAAACGTAGTAGGAGGTTTACAGAGGCAAAGGTCTTAGCTTTTGAATTCCTTTTAAGGGGGCACAAATGAAAACAAAGACATGCTTTCATAAACGGACTAAGAGTCTAAACAGCTTGCAATGAACCCATGAACAAAGCCTTCATCCTCTCACACAGGTGCCTCCTCAAAAGGACAAACTAAGTCATGCACATCTAAGGAAGAGAGCAAGTAGTGTTGGTGAGCTTTTAGCCATGAGACCCACTGAGGCTGGCAGCCAGAGCCGCAGGGGCAGCCAGGTAAAAAGCAGCTCCATGCACCACAACACATGTGTGCCTCAAAATGACTAATTTGTACCTATGAGACAGGATCTTACCCATGATTATTATACAGCAAAGTTTTAATAATTGTTTTTCAAAATGATGCTATCATGAACAGATGAGTTAACCATTTGAGTTTAAAAATTAGTCAAAGGAGCCTTGACAACCAAGTCCTTTACAGCAGCCTCCCTTGACCTCTACTCTATTTTTAAAATTTTTTAATTTTTTTATTAGTCCATGTTTTCCATGCATAATGATCACATTCATTGTGGGGAATTTGTACCCGTACATAATATATCATAATTCTTCTTTTTTTCCCACTCCCCTCTCACTCCTTCAACCCTTCTTCCCCTTGCCATTTATGAAATCTTTGTTTCCATTTTTTTTCTTTCATTTGCCTTTAGCTACCTTCGATCATAAATGTGTAAACTCTAACTTCTACACATGTGTTTTTATAAAACAAATAATATGGCATTATCCTTATGCTTTATTATTTTAGCTGGTTTGTATCAGCATATCAACATTCCAAAGAAAATAGAAAGCATATGTTGCCTTTTAATATTTTTTCTTTTTATTATTACAATTGACATTTAATTCACATGACACAAACTTTACCATTTTAAAAAGTACAATCCAGTGGGTTTTAATATATCCTTAATTCGTGCAGCTATCCCACTATCCAATTCCGGAGCATATCCATCAACCCAACAATAATCCCTCTACCTCTTAGCAGTCACTCCCAATTCCCTCCTTCCCCAACCTCCTGGCAAGCACTAGTCAACTTTCTGTCTCTATGGTTTTGCCTATTTTGGATCTTTCACAAAATGCAATCATACAATTTGTAGTCTTCTATGTATGACTTCTTTCACTTAACATATTATGCTACAGGTCTGTCTACATTGTAGCCTGCATCAGTCAACGCTTTGTTCCTTTCTATGAATCCGCCCTATGGATCAACTACATTTTGTTTAATCATTAATCAGTTGATGGACATTTAGGTTATTGCCACTTTCTGGTTATTATGATGTTGCTATGAACATTCACGTGCCAAGTTTTGTATTAAAAGTAATTTTTCTTGGATAGATTCCTAGGAGTTGAATTGCTTGGTCATATACTAACTCTATGTTTAACTTTTTGAGGAAACCACCAGACTGTTTTCCACAGGGCTGAACCATTTTATTCACCCATCCACAATGTGTGAGAGCTAGTTTCTGTATATGTTCCTCAACCCTCATTTTCCTTTTTTAAAATTATGGATATACTAGTAGGTACGAAGTGATTCCCCATGTATTTGTATTTGCACTTCCCTAATGACTAGTAAGGCTGAGCATATTTTATGTACCTATTGGCCACTTGTATGTCTTCTTCAGAGAACTCTATGCACATTATTTCCCCTTTTTTAAAAAATAGAGCTATCTTTTTATTGTTGAGTACTAATTGTTCTTTATATAGTCTAGATCTAGGCCCTTACCAAATATATGATTTGTAAGTATTTCTCACATCCATGGGTTAGCTTTTCATTTTCTTCATTTCTTCATAATGTCCTTTGAAGCAGACAAGTTTTAATTTTAATGAATTCCAGTTTTACTGTTTTTCTTTTGATTACCTGTGCTAAAAACTGTTGCATGATCTTGGAGATTTATACATGGATTTTCTTTGAAGAATTTTATATTTACAGCTCTTGTACTTCTTGTACTCTTGTCTTTAATCCATTTCAAGTTAATCTTTGAATATTCTTTTACATATGGTTATCTATTCTTCCCAGTATCACCTGTTGAAAAGATTGAACAGTGTTAAATAGTTTGGGCATTCTTGTCAAAAATCATTTAAATCGAGACACAAGTTTCTGGATTCTTAATTCAGTTCCATTGATTTAATACCTAGCCTCATGCTAGTACCACACTGTCATTGTTACTGCAGCTTTGTAGCAAGTTTTAAAGTTGAGAAATGTGAGTCTTCCAACTTGGGATCTTTTTAAAAAGTGTTTTGCTATTGTGAGTTCGCAACTTTTTAAAACATCAAGTTAAAAGCTAAGTTACAACTCTATAAAGGAAGACAATGTCAAAAAGGCACTGTGACTTGTGCTTGGTGTGTAGTAGTTGTTTTTTAAAATGGTTATTGCGTGGGATGGATTATTTTCATCTCCATTCTAACTCTGAATGTTCAAGTTACTTCTCCTTCAGAGCTTTTCCTCACACTTTCTCCTAAGAAAACAGCCCCCTCATTCATATGCTGTACATATATCAGAGCACCTGGAATACTCTATTTCCCCCATAAATTTCCAATGTCATAAAGGACTCGATTTGCATCTGATTCATCTCTGGGTCCCCAAAACGGCTAATATATGTTTGTCACAGGAAGAGAAAAAGAGTAATATAGAAAGAAAGGAAAAATAAGAAGGCAAGATATAAGGAAAAGTGAGAGAAAAAGACAAAAGAAGCAGCTAACATTAAGTGTTTACAGTGTTTTAAGAGGTAAGTCATTCATTCTCACAGCTACTTAGGCTACCACAACAGAATACTATAGACTGAATGGCTTAGAAGCAATAAAAATTTGTTTCTCACAGTTCTGAGCTTGGTTAGTCCAAGATCGAGGTGCTGACAAATTTGGTGTCTGGTGAAGGCCCATTTTCCTGGTGCACACATTAATAGCCATCTTCTCACTGTGTTCTCACATGGTGGAAGGGACAAAGGAGCTCTTGGGGGCCTGTTTTATAAGGGCACTAATCCTATTTGTGAGGCTCCACCTGCAAGACCCAATCGCCTCCCAAAGGCCCTGTCTCTTGATACCATCACTTTAACCTTAGGTTTATACGCATTTCAGGGGCACCTAAGCATTAAGACAGTAGTATCCCCATTTTGCAAATGAGGAAAGGACAATGGGACACCAAGAGTTAAATAATTTGCCCAAGGTCACACAATGAGCAAGTAGCCTAGGCAGCCTGGCTCCTTGGTCACCCTCTTAAGTATTATGCCATGCTGCCTCACAAATAAAGATCCCTGGACTCTGCCCTTAGAGATTAGCTCAAGAGGTTAGAGTTGGGGCCCAGATATCCATACTTAAAACAAATTCCTAAACGGTTTGATAGGTAGCTCAGATGAAAATGCTATAAAGGATGCCAGGTAAAACACCATGGGAGGTCAAAGTAGGGAAGACTCTGGTGAGATATAATACTTAGAGATCTCCCTGAATTCTCACAATAATCCATGAGGCTGGTACTATTGTCTTCCCCATTTTAAAAGTAGGGAAGCTGAAACACACAAAGTTAAGAAGCTTTTCAAGGTCATGTAGCTAACAAGTGGCAGAATAACATCCATCCCAGGTAGTCTTGCCCCAGAACTCACCTCTTAACCACTGTGTTGCTTCTAGAAGGAAAAAGCAAGGAATGAAGGATGAGGCAGGCTCATTAACATTGCAATTTATATAAGCTACTTGGAATGGATTCTCACTTGAGAAAAACACACACAGACCCTTCCAACCCCCTCTGTCATCAGCCCAGCCCTGGCAGAAGTGTCAGGAAAGGGTTCAAATCTCCCTCTTCCCAAAGGGTACAGGAGCCACCCTTGGGTGGCTGGCCAAGGTATAGACAAGCCAAGACTGTTGAGTTTATCAACTCTTGAATAAAGACTCCCAAACTAGGGATAAGTTAATTTCTTTTTGGTGAACTACATTAAAACTACCATCTGAAACACAGATATTTTTTCTGAATTAAAGGTAGAGAGAAACGATGACAAAAATTTTCCATTATTCTAGTATCAAGAAAAGTTTGAATGACCATATCAAGGGCTCTGGAGGACCTTCACTTTCAATGAAAATATTAAGATGTGTCAAATGTCCAAAAGATATGCTTTTGTCGCTGAATTTAGAATGCCGAGGAACATTCCTTTGCTGTGTTTCTTGATGATCACTGAAAATAAACAGTGAGTGACTTACATCTAGGGAAAGATTTTGCACCCGCAACACAATTGACACTTTGGGCTGGACAATTCTTTGCTGGGGTCTGCCCCATGCTTGGTGGCATATTTAGCAGCACTCTGGCCATTACTCACCACATGCTCATGAGAGTCTCCTTCTTCTGTTTGGGACAACCAAAAATGTTTCCAAGCATTGCCAAATTTCCCCTGGTCCTAAAATCCACCCCTCATTGAGAACATCTCGTCTATGGAAACCATCATAAGTAAAGGCACCTCCATGATCTCCTGTTCCTTGTATGAAATGTCACTTTTTTATTAAACTGCTTCAAATGCTTATGTGTTGTTACAAATATTAATAAACAAAATATATTCAACAGCATGATAGAGACATGCCCATGTCCATGGAAGAGGGAGGGGATCAAGAGAATAGAGATCACAACGTGTTATTGGCGAAAGTAAACTGGTAATAATGCTATTACTCCTCAGTGCCAAATGTCGTACTAAACTTAGCACACATAATCACATGGAGGAGTCACAATGGCCCTAAGAGGGAATCCAATCCTTCTGGCTATTTAACTATTGGAGAAACAGAGGATCACTAGGTCAAGTTCTCACAAGGAGGAGCATTGCAGCCTGGAAGCTTTCTAGCTCTGCCCTCATCCAAGACATTTTTGTTACACTACTCTCTTTCAAGATATCATTGTCGTCCCTGGAGCCTCAGGCTCTGTCCATCTATCCCCACCCAACACCGTAACTGCTCATCCTGATTCTGCTAGAAGCCTTCCCTGATTCCTGCCTTCACCTCTGACTCCCACACCCCATCACACTCTGTGCACACCTCTATTATTGCGTTTACTTATCACGTCATGTATTTGTGTTTCTGCCCCTTGTAGCTGGGAGAGCCTAAAGAACAGGGGCCTATCTCACTTTTCTCTATCTCCAGGGAGTTTCACATGGAGACAGACAACAGGAACCCATTAAATATGGGCTGCTAGTAAAAGCTCTCAGCCAAAGGTAATGAGAGGAACATAACCCTAACCCTAACCCTTCTGTATCTGGGAATGGAATCCTGCATCTGTGAATTCAACTAATCACTAATCAAAAATATTGGGGTGAAAACTGCATCTATACTGAACACATTCAGACTATTTTGTCATTATTCTCTAAACAATACAGTTGAACAACTATTATTTACATGGACTTAGGTATTGTAATTAATCTAGAGATGATTTAAAGTATGCAGGAAGATGTGTGTAGGTTACATACAAATACCGTGCCATTTTATATAAAGGACTTGAGCATCTGTGGGTTTTGGTATCCCCAGGGGAGGGGGAATCCTAGAACCAATTCCTTATGGATACCAAGAGATGACTGTACTTCTCTGTGGGTTAAGAATGATGAAGAGGGAAAATCCAAGGACTGACACTGAGAAAGGTAAACAGTTGAAAAGAGGAAAGGTAACTTACTCCAGATTATACAACTGAGGGGCAGAACAGGAAAGGGCCCAAAACCAAAACCAAAGCCCTGTCCCCGGTCCCATGTTTTGTCCACTGTGTTACACCAACTTTGATCAAAATTTAAAGGTTTTTTGATGGCGCTGATATAAGTAAACGTATGAATTTGTGGGTGACTCATGAGTAACAATAAATTCATAAAAGGTAAACACTGGTGCCTAAAGATGATCTATAACTTTGTGTCATGGGGATGTGGAGTTAGGAAAGCTCATGTGTACATTTTGGTTCCTTGGCAAGTTAGTGAAACTCCAGACAAATCATTCCATTATCTATTCCATTTATTTCTTTTGGCTGTAGCATTTTGCTGATTTAAAGGCATGTGATCCACTTCTATGTTTTTAAATATGTCTCTATCTGAGCATACTCAGCTGGATGAGAAAAACCTATGTTTCTCTTAGGTTTGGAATCCCACGGAGATATGTAACTTGTGTGGTTCATAAAATTATAGGACCGCAAAGCTGTGAGAAATCTGGTAAATCATATAGTGAAAATTTAAATTTCTAGCTAGACTTGGCATGGATGACACATGCCTATAATCTCAGCAGTCTGGAAGGCTGAGGCAAGAGGATAACAAGTTCAAGTCCAGCTGGGGCAACTTAGTGACTTAGGGAGACCCTGTCCCAAAATAAAAATTAAAAAGGGCTGTGGGTAGCTCAGTGTGAAGGCCCTGCATTCAATCCCTAGTGCTGCAAAGAATTAACTAATAAAAAATAAAATACCCAGAAGTGTGAAGTTTGTTTTGTTTGGGGTGTTTGTTTCCACTGAGCTACATCCCCAGTCAGTATTTCTTTTTTGAGACAAGATCTTGCTAAATCGCTTAATTGTCCAGCTTGGACTTGAATTTGTAATCTCAGAGTCCTGGGATTGCAGGTGTGCACCACCATGCCCAGCCAAACCTGGAATTTTTTACAGCTTCCCTGGTAGGGATTCAATAGCTTCACCTCACAGTACATGATGTAAGGAGGAAAAGGGAAGCTTAGTTAGAAGGAAGCTAATGAAGTGTCTGTGTCCTTTACTTTGGGGTATGCCTATATAGCCATCTCACTTTCAGTAGGGAAAGTGGTAACCGGGACTTTACCAGGCGACTGTGCTAAATGCATTACAGACAATATCTTATTTACTCTGTATAAAAACCTTATGAGATGAGAAATGTGAACATTATGTATACAATGTACCGATACATGTTCTTGGTAAAAAAAAAATCCGTATGAGGCAAATACTATTATTACATTTATTTTTCATATAAGAAAACTAGACCAGAGAAGAAATTTGCCAAAGATATATGTCTATTAAAATCTAGAGTCTCAAGTCTATTTCAAATTGAGCTGGACATTAATAAGTAGATAAATGTTCATCCATTAATAAGTAGATAAATGTTCATCAGTCCAACTACTGATATTTCTATCAACCGTCATATTTTATGCTCCTGCTACAGATAAGATAGATGTGTAAAGTTTATGTAAATAAAACAAGAACAATATTTATATAAAGATTGTGGATTTAATTCAACTAAGAGATTGATTTTTCCTATTAGTGGAGCTTTCTTTTCAGCTATCAGGTTTTGGTTTCAAGAACACAAATGCTAATGAGATATTAAAATATTTTAATATATAGTTCAAGTAGGTCATATTTATAATACTTAAATTAATATATTATCAAGTCTGCTATAAGCAAAGCAATAAAATTAAGTTTGGATCAAGATAGAAAGCAGAGTAATAATTTAGTTGCTCTAAAGAAAAACATGATCATTATGTATACAATGTACCATTATATGTTCTTGGTAAAAATAAAAAATTAAAAAAAAAAAAAAGAAAAACTAAATAAGATACTTCTCTTGAATGATTATGAGGTTTTTTCCCCTTCTTTTAAAACACACCCTAAAATTGAGAAGCAATTTCTTTATTAATAAAAATGGACATCATAAGCAGATATAGCCAGAATCAGTGAATTTACTAGAGGTTGATATTCTCATTTATATCCATGTATTTTAAATAAAGGAGTTTGATCATTTCATCAAATTAATCATTAAGATGAAATTGTAGCCCAACTTGTAAAGCACGTGAAGTTCATTTTGGGGCATTTAATGACCGAAGTTTCTCTTTTGGTCTTCTCAAGACAGAGAAACTGACTAGAGTTTCTCTTTTGGGATTCTCCTTTTCTTTTGAGGTCAGCTGAGATCCCTCTCTCCTCCAGTAGGAGCACACCCTCATGGTTTAGATCTTCTGGTTTCAGGATCCCCTCAGATGCAAGTTTTAGAGAGAAAACTCCAGCTGGTTTTAGTAAAAGAAGAGGAAGAGGAAGTGGGAAAAGAGAAAAGGAAGAGGAAGCAGAAGGGAGAAAGAAAGGAGGAGGAGAACTATTATTTTTATTTATTGAAGTGTGTAATGTCAAGTCTAGGGGTAGTCTTAGCCTCAGGATCTAGATATTCAAATTAAATAGCTGGAATTATGTTTGTTTATTTACAGATCTCTCTCTCTCTCTCTCCCCCTCCCTTCCTCTCCCTTTCATTCCAATAGTGGCTCTGAGTGGTAGGCTCCAGCTGTTCCAAGCTGTCATCTTATGTTTTGTTGAAAAGGGGTGGGGTAGGCCAAATTTTTAAATAGTCCCAGAAGGCCCACAATTAAAATTTGTTTGTACTGGCCATTTGCCCACCTCTACAGAATACTTAGATAAATCAGGCCCAGCCCATCCATAGAGTGAGGTATGGGGCTAATAGCACCACAAACACCTGCACTGATGTTTAGGAAAAGGATGTTTTCCAAAGGCTATCTCAGGTGCTGGTACCACATGTGGAGGGTAGATACCTGGCAGGCAAAACAATGCATACCTGTCACATGGCCATGACACAGGGTGTATTGGGTACCCTTTTAGGATGAAGGCTGGTCAACAGAAGCATTATGGTATCCTTAAATGATCCCTTGCTGGTGACTCTTCACAGGTCATATGGAAACCAAATCCACTCGAACTTATAATGCATTTAACATAAAATGGATTCAGTAAAGGTGTGTCATTAAAGCAAGACACACAGCATCTTCAGATGCTTGCCTGTTCTTCAGTCATCCATGACTCCTGCTCTAATTGAAGTTTTCAACAATGCCCAAAGGAAGATAAAAGTACAAAGTGAGCTAGTAATAGATGAAGAATTTTGTTGTTGTTGTTTTGTTTGTTTTTATTATGTGTGACAGGCTCTCACTCTGTAGTACAGGCTGCCCTTGAACTTGCTATATAGCCCAGGTTGGTCCCTAACTTGCAATCCTCCTGCCTCAGCCTCCCAAGTGCTGGGATTACAGATGTGTGCTACCATGCCCAGCTAGACAAGCATTTTTAAATAAGCCCATTAATATGGCACATTTAGCTACTTAATTGTTATGAATCTCATTTGCCTGAGAAATTCTACACTATAGAAATACTTGCACAATGATGCAAAGATATAAATACAAGGGCATTAATTGTAGCATGGCTTGCAATAGTGAAAAATTGGAAACTGAAATAATCAATAAGGGAGAGGTTAAATAAATTATACTGTTATTACTAACAGAAAATATTGACATGAGAAGTCCAAAAACATTTCATAAAGTTTTAAAATAGATATAGTAAAATCTCATTTTTGTTTTTAAAAACATACACTGTATGTGTGTTAGTCATTATTTCCTCACTGGAACAAAATACCCAGCATGGCAATTTAAAGAAGCAGAGGTTTATTTGGCTCACAGGCTCAGACATCTCAGTTCTTCCATGATGGGCTGGCTCTAAGGCTGGAAGGGTGTGGTGGAAGAGCCTGCAGGAGGAAAGCTGCTTACATCGTGGTGGCCAGGAAGCAGAAATTGGAGGAGCCGAGGTGGGAGGTACGTCCTTCCAGGTCACAACCCCAGGAACTCACCTCTCCCAGTCAGGCCCCTAACAGCACATTCAACTATGAATTTATCAGTGGATGAATCCGCTGATTTGTATAGTGCCTCCATGATCCAATCACCTTCCAGAAACCCCACCTCTGAGCACATGATGGTTTAAGGGGACATTCTAGATCCAAACCATAACAGGAAGTGTATGTATGCATGTATATGTGCATAGAGAAAAGGTTTCTGGAAGTATACATACCAACTGGTAAAAAATGGTTACAGCAGGAGTGGTGGCATCTGTAATCCTAGCACTCAGAAGACTGAGGCAGGAGTATCACAAGCTGGGGGCCAGCAGAGGTTATACAGTGAGTTCAAGCCTAGTCTGAACTACATATTGGGACCCTGTCTCAAAAAATTAAACAAAAAACAAACAAACAAACAAAAAATTACATCTGCAAGATGGAATCAAGAGAGAGTGGAAAATTTTACTTTTACTCTATACATCTCCATGTTCTGTATGTTTAGGATTTTGCAATAAGCATGTATTGCTTTCTAGCACCTATTACTTTGGAGGGGGTGCTGTTGGGGATCGAACTCAAGGCCTTGTTCTTGCTAGGAAAGTGCTCTACCACTTGAGCTAATTTCCCAACCCTATTTCTTAAGACTTTTTAAGACAAAAGTAATACTTAAAGAGCTACTTCAGCCTTTGAATGCCATGCACAAAAGATAATTGTTTTTCTTGGATGTCCCCAATCTCCTTTCTATAAAATCTTCCCCTGATTATCATATCCATCAATCATAAACCCATCCCTCATTTCTCTCCACTTTCTATACAGATTGCGCTCAGTAAGGACTTGTAGCCTTGTTAAGAATTATTTCCATTGCAAGAGACTAATTTGTAAGGCAAACACGAAATGTACTAATACAGCATCAAGCAGAGAACAGTCACTCAATAGCCCATTTTACTGCTTTTTTTCTCCTACCATTTATTCCCTCACTACTTCCAGAGAATGGATGAACAGATGGATAGATAGATAATCCTAGAGAAGCAATGAAACTTAGTATCGGAAACTGATCACAGGAGGCTCTGTAGGTCTGATGAGCAGAAACACATGCGATGAAATCACAGAGAGGTAAAATAGAAAAGGAAAATCAGGACCAAAGAAAGGGGAATAAAAATATGCTGGACATCATTCAATAACTATTTGCTGATGGTAATTATAGGGACGGAAAACCCATCAGGCCTGTGGAGCTAAAATTAATCAGCAAGCATTCACAGACTGCCTTCTGCTTCTATTACTGGTCTGGCTTCCTGCCTGCCCAGCGCCGAGGCTGGAGACATGTGCATGACATTCGGCTTGTCAAGACAGAGTAAAACGAGCAGGCAGAACGCACAGCAGCCACCTATATGCCATCGTATTTATTGGAATCATAGTCGGATGAGACAGTTTTTCTCTAGAAGGCTATAAAATAGCTGAAAATTCGTAAACATCTGAACAAATTGTAACACCTGAACAAAGCCCACTAAGTGAAGGTACTATTTCTGTAAAGCAATAGTAAATTCATTTGTCTACCATGTGAAACTTCAAAGTACAAACCCACATTCAATTTCTATTAAAATCAGAAAGTAAAACCAACAGGACTTATACTTAATTTTCAGGGTCTTTCCATTGATGACAAACATTGAGGCCATGACCAATTCCCTAAAATGCAAAATATGATGTTTATGTCACTGTTAGCATTTTAATAAATAGCTATTGTAGTGGACACCTGTTGTTTTCTGCATGCTCAACATCCCTCTTTCGTATTTTAATTTAAAAGCCCCAATTTCTTTCTCTCTCTCTCTCTCCCTCTCCCTCTCTGTCTCACCCCTGTTCCTCTCCCTCCCCACCATCCCTGTCTTCCACTCTCTCTCCCACTCCCTGTCACTGGTAGGCACCTGACCTAGTTTTTGCCAATTGGAGTACACATCCCTTATGTCTCTTGGTCATGGTTAATGGTTCAGAGATGAGTATGTGACCCAACTAGACCAATGAAGCCTCTTCCAGGAACAACTACTAAGATTATTGAAAAAGAACTCTCTTTCCACTAGAGTTGCAAACTGATAAGAAATTTTAAATCCAGTTGCTACGGTCTACCAAGTGTGTATTAGTCAGCCTTCCTGTCACCTCCTTCCTGTCACTTCCAGCCTTCCTAACACCTGCATCTTAAAGGAGAAGAGGTTTATTTTTGGGTTTCAGAGATTACAATGCATGGTTGCCTGGCTCCAGGAAAGACTATCATGGCAGAAGGACATAGTGGAACAAAGCTGCTTACTACTTCATGGCAGCTGGAAAGCAGAACACAGCAGAAAAGTGCCAGAAAGAGATACACCCTCCAAAGGCACAGCCCCAGTAACCCAATTGGACTCCACCTCCTAATGGCACATTCAGCTATAACATCAGTGGATTAATCCCCACCATGGTCCACTCACTTTTCCAGGAGTCTCTTAATCCAGTCAGGTTGACAATTTCGATTAACTGACAAAAAGTGGAGATAGTATTCCCAAAAATAAAACCAAAGTAAAAAATTAAAGCCAAAAAGTGGAATTTAAGCCCTTTTGACATAATCTGAGCTCCTGGATCCAGCCATGCCTAAAATTAAACTTCCCCTGGAGTTTTAAGTGAAATGGTGAGCTTTCTTTTTGATTTAACATTTGGGTATCTTTCATATACACCAAAAAGAAAAAAGAAATCTTAAGAGAATACTAATGACAAGCTTCCTGTGAGTGTTCCTACATAAGAAACAGATAAATAACTTGAAGGAGAACCTTCACAATTCTTATCATCAAACGTACTTCCAGGCAACCCTCCTGACCATGCCCATACCTACATCGACCTCTCTACCCCTAAATACTCAAAATGTCTTCCTGATTCACATGTAGTACCTTATGTATCTGTCACTGCAATTGTCCAGGTCTGCATTGTTTGATACTAAGTTGTTCTTCTGTATTCATTTCTTCCAGGGTAGGGGTTGTATTTTAAAACCTCTTTAATTTAATAAATCTTTATTTACATTTTTAAATTTTGTTTTTAACTGACACGCAGTAATAGAACACTGTTAACTGACACACAATAATCACTTTTAAAACTCGATAGCCTTACACTGGGGTGCAAATATAATAACTGCTATTTTGCTAAAGAAATTATATTTTGTTGAAGGAATGAATGAAAGAATGAAAGAGAAAATTAGTTGTGAGTATTCCTTTCTTCTCTCTTTTTCTTAATTTATTTTTTTGGTGCTTGGGGTTGAACTCAAAACCTTGCACATGCTAGGCAAGCATTCTACCACTGGCCTACACCCCCTTCCTTACTAAATAGTCCATTGTTCATTGAAACTATTCATAAAATACCATTATCAAAAGACCAAGGTGAACCAAATTGATATATTCAAACTGAATCTTCAAGTGTTAATCCTTGCTGGCTGTACAGTTGAGCATATTTCCCGTCTCTATTCATTAGGGTCGAGAGGGTGGATGAATGGGAGAAGATGGTTCTTTCTTTTGCAAAACATTTTCTATTTTTAAAATTCTGTAAAATTTAATAAATTCGCTTGCAAAATAGTAAAACCAAAACAAATAACTGTTAATGTGGAGCATAGTTTGTACAGTATAATGGAGGAGGGAGAAGAGTCATGATGGCCAGAAGTTTGCTGGTAACTACCAGGCACTACAACAGGGTGGCCTGTGGAAAGGTCCTCTTTTATAGCATAGCAAAGAAAGACTGGGAGTGACAAGTACAAAAGGTACAAAAGGAGGCATCACTATTTGTGTAGCATAGGCTTTTAAAAAAGGGGGGTAGTTTACAATTAAAATGGGCCAGTACTGGGGGAAATAAATCTTACACTAGAAAAAATGAAGGCACTGGGATGAACAAATAATTCTTCTATGTAGACAAAAATCAACACAATTTCTAGATGAGTAAAATAACTTTCAATATATGAGTCCTATTTATGACATGTTATTGGTATTTGGGGTTACCTCTTTCCACCAGCACTCTAAGGAAATTAGACATTCCACTAAGAACTGACCCTAACTTTCTCCTGTGCTTCCACGTATTTTCAAACCCTAGAACTGCCTATGTTTCCTTTTATGCCTGCCCTGACTCCTTTTCTACCCCATTCAACCACTGAATCTTCCTGGAATTCACCAGGTGGTCCTCCCTTAGCATAGATGTTGCTGAAAGTCTTGTCTCTTCCAAAGAGCTGCTAGATGACTGATTTGCCTTCTTTTGACCTCCAAAATGCCTCTCCTGTCCAAGCAGAGCATCTCACCTATACCACTTCCATTGCCAATGCCCCATGTCAAATCTGTGTTATGTTTCCCTGGACAAATGTGCCTGCCTCCTCACTGCCCTCCTTGCTTCCTCTCTTACCCTCTACAACCCATACTCCACCACAGAAGCAGAATAATCTTTTCAAACGAGTAAATTAAATCATGTCCATTAGTGTGCATGTAAATGTTTAACAACTGCCTGGAGGGAAGGGAGTATCTGTTTATTATAAATTGCACTGATATAAATGATGTATAGCACACGATGTGCAAAATACATCAAAATACAATATACAACAGTTTCTAATAATAACTTCTTTGTGGCCAATTGAATTCGCAGAATGGTGTCAGTAATTTTTGCCTAACTTTCATATCCACAGTTAACCTATGGTTACAATTCAACCATGTTTGACAAAGACGGAATATAAACAAATATTTAATTAATATTCAATTCAGCAAAGAAGTCGCTCATGCTACTGAAGTTCCAACAGAAACGTTAGTTGGTATTTTTACCTTAATATCAAAGATGTATGTTGGGATTAAACTCATTCGTCAATGACATGAGTGACTTGCTGAATCAGATAATAATTTGTGTGTATGTTATTCACAAACTAGCATACTTTTACCTTTAATATTGTTTATCAAAATTTCCTCTAACATTTAAATCTAGGCAAGCAACAAAATAATTCATATTTTGATTTATAGCACTTTCCAATTTCTATGAAGTATTCCACCACGGTTGGTTTCAAACCATCAAAATAACATTTCTGACTACATAGTTGGGAATGGGTATCACACCATTATATAACTGCTCATCATATAGAACAGACAGGAATAACTTTTTAAGAATTTTTTTTATTTAAAATTTTTAAAATTTATTTTATTTTAATGGTACATTTTAGATGTACACAGTGATAACATTCATCGTAGGGGATTTGTACCTGTATGTCATATATCTTGTTGCTTCTTTTTTTCCCATTCCCCTCGAAATAACTTTAAACCTAGAAAAACAGTAAAATGTAGCAAAATAGTTAGGAAGTTAAATTTTGAGTATCTATTATCTTTGCTGTTAGAATATTTCATTGTAAGTTTATAAACAATTAGTTTTTAATAATGACCACAGTTAAAGACTTAGAAAATTCCTGAAAATTTAATAATCAACTCTTAGGAGCTGGAACAGTGGGTTCGGCACATGACCAAATTGTTACTCCCTTACCTTAAATTTTAGATTGTCTATTGCACTGGTTATCCAGGAAATAAGTGGAAAGAAGTAAAGATAATTACATTTCTGTTCTGGCGAACAGCTGATTCAAAAATTTTGTAAGACTCTCCTAGTTTTCTCAATCAACTTGTTGTTTAAAAACTAGTTTAAAAAAACCTGCTTTTAAACACATCATTCTATTTGAAATGTACACATTTCCTGTGAGATTTGCGGGGTATATCATTAACCTCCTTAAAAAAAAAAAAAGAAAATTAAAAGACTGGCCCAAGCTCATTCAAGCAAGTATGTGGTAGAACAGCATTTCAAATGCAGGTCTGACATAGAAAATTAAGCAAGAGACTAGAGGAAACTAATATTGATACCAGATTATTTTAAAAACTGTGACAAATGTCCTTGTAGCACTTTAGGATCTGATATGAAGCACTGTACTTATAAACCCTATTTCTAATTTGGCTTAAAACAAAACAAAAACCTGCATAACCTAATAAGTAAACTGTAAGAACTAAATTGAAAGCATAGGTTCTCAAATATGAGCTGAGAGATTCCACTGAGAATGAGGCAGATTGAAACACTCTACCAAAGGAACATGGGACAGAGCAGATTATATCACAAAAGGAAGAAAGCTAATGACATAATGGTGAGCCGCAAATGCCACAAATGAAAAATAATGCACGTAACCTTCCTTAAAATTATTCAGTGTGCTTGCTCTAATGCCACCAAACAGAAAAACATTAGGTTCCTGCTTATGGTAATATTTTGTTATCTGCTGGTATTTACCTCACCCTTGAAACAGGTATTGATTAAATTAAGTTCTGCCAGTGTTAAAAATGTAGACTTAACCAGGACTCCAATACAGCATTTCATGCATACTGAGGACAAAACTGTCCTCACATTTAAGTTGCTTATGATGAAATCATTAAAAGCATCACAAGGAACAGCAAACACCAGGGAGGCTATAACAGTTTAGCATTTCTCAGTTCATGTGGGAATGTTAATTCCAGTTACAAAAAGAAGTACCAAAGTGAAATTTATTATAAGAACTTGCTGTACTATTGTGAATTGTTTATAACAGGCATGTCTGTTATAAAATTCAAATACTGAAAAAGTGATAGATCATTCCAACTCAGCTAGGTTGACCTAAACCTCTTATCTTAAAAAGTTAAGTAAGGATAGAAGTGTTTTGTAAAGCTATTATTTAAAAGAGGCATCTAATAGCTAGGATGGCTGCAGAAGTAATTGTTTTTAATGTAGGTTCTGACAAATAGCAAAAATTGTGTTGACTTAATATAAATTAACATACTCAATGTTACTAATACATACATATAAAATTCTATTTTAATGTACATTTAACATCACTTATTGAAGTAGAAAAATAAAAGAATAAATCAAAACTATATCCATGACAAAGAACCATACATACACTGTACCAAAATAAGTCACAAAGATGTGTCCTTATGTAAGAGAAAATGTACGTAACAAACAGCAGCAGATGTGGGAACGTGGTATGCTGCGTCTTTTTCAAGATCTTTCGTAACCAACACTAGTCAATTCATTTCAACTAAACCAAGTTCTCCAGTCTCCCTGGAACACATATGGTGGGTGCCGTGGCCACCCTTACTGCTGCTGTCAGCAGCTGAACTAGTACCCATAGTTTCTTGTGCTTTTTCCTTGAGCACATTTATGACGTTTGTATTTGTTGTAATTACTTAAATTCATTCGCTATTAAGGATGAAATAAGAGTATAAGAAATCATTGTTGTACAAAATCTAAATAGAAAGATGCCATATAAACAACTGTAGTCAAATTAGGGGGACGTGAGATAATTTTCAAAGACTGAAGTGAGGGCAGAGGGGGAAGAATCATAAACATTTAGAAGTATGCACTTATTTTGTAAATTCCTTTAATTTCTTGCTTCACTTTTAAAAAGACACTGGGGAAGACAGTAATACCACAGATCAGTAATAACAATAATTGGTAATGATAAATGAACACTTAATATATACGTCCCAGGAATTAACAGTCTAAGTATTTCATGTATCAAACTTCTTTATAACTTGTTAGTACTGTTTTCATTACCATTTTTACATATTATGTAAACTAAGGCATAGAGTTAGAGAACTTGCCCAAGATCATGTTCCTCAAAGTGATGGGAACTGGGTTTTTCCCAGACAGCCTGGCTTTTAACCACTATGCTGTTCTAATGCACTGTGGGTATAGTTTATACACAAAAGAAGTCATGGAACACCAGTTAGTGAATTCATGAACGCTTTAGACCTTCATCAAAAGATTAGCAAATACATGTTCAAATGATACGTTTTAGGTTTCAAACAGTTTAAGGCTTCTAAGTTATCTTTTGTTTTTTATAATTCCCATGCTTTAAATAACTTCAAAAAATTTAAATGCCAGCCTTCATCTTCTATAAGGGGGGCAGGTGAAAGATGATGGTCTGAAATACCAGAGTAGAAGTTGGGACCTGCGTATCACTGAATTTACAACAGTTTATTGTATATTTGAACCACGAGAATGGCAAAATAACTGATATTTTAAAGGGGTAATCTGGTAATGTAGCTTGGGAATAGAAATGATATTTTAATAGGAATAGAAATGATAAAACAGGTAAGCAGAATGAGAGAACTTTATAGGATAATATAGCAAATACTATATAAATATAAAAGATGATTCAGTTATTCTTCAGCCTCAAGGTTTTGTTGGTCTTAGACCACAGCCTCTAAGACTATACACATTCATTCAACAAACACCCACAGAGCTACTACTCTACGTTAGATCAGGTCCTTGCCTCGATAGTTTGAACATTCTCAGACAATCAAATACATTTACCCTTAGGTGGGGAAACATTTCTTATTTTTCACCCTTATTTCCAGGGTTACAGACACATAAATATCATATCAAAGATTTAAGATACAGTGCATATATACACACAATGTTCAGTAGTGCCTGGCAGACTGGAAGGTGCTCGAAAGTTAATCATTCTTAGAATTGTAATAATTAATGCTAAACCTCATCTCATTTTTGACACAATGAACTTCATCTCTTAAATTCCATAAGTATTTAAGTCTATGATGGGATTGCTATATGCTTCACGGAAATTATGAGACCAGTGAGAAAAACTTCTTTAATACTAATAAATTCCACTCGCAACACTTAGGGGTTGTGTGATCTTGGATAAGCTCAACCTGTTAAACCTCAGTTTCCTCCCACTGAAAAATCAATAGGGCTAGTAGTATAGCTCAGTGTTAAGAGTGCTGAGGCCCTGAGGAGGCCCTAGATTTGATCCCTAGCACCAAGGGAAAAAAAAAATCGAATACTGTAATAATACCTATTCCATTCAACTGTTGTCAGCAAAAGTGGGCAGCAGAGGGCTGTCAAAAATCTGTTTTTTATTCTGAAAAACAGATATGGGTTTATCTACAGTTAACTAAGAATAAATTATTTAAAAGTAAATTAGCACTTAAAATTCGAACATGTATGAGAAATGAGCTATGAAATAAGCTTAAAATACAGGAGAGGTTTTACCAGACAACTGCTATAGTCCCTTTACCTACATACATATATGTAACATGTCTGTATACACATAAGTATATGAATACATGTATAAGTCCTAGTTCTTTTAAACAAATGTACAAGGATAATTCCTTTAAATCATGAATAAATTATTGTAGGATTGGGTCTTGATTTTTTTCCCCCAAAAAATTGTTAATTGGAGAATGAATCCATGAAAGTCATCTGATTCTAGTACTTGAGAATTAGAAGCTAGACAAACTGGCAAGTAGGCAAATTAGAACTATCAAGAGTAAATTCTCATTGAGTGTCCACTATGGGCATTCAAGGCCAAGGCCTTCATCTAGGTGAATTGTGCCTTCTAGGGATGAGGGGGAAGGCTCTCTACTGGATTGAAAAGGGGATTTTTGTCAACAATGAGTTGCTCGGGCTCTTCATAAATTCTTCTGGCAGAACATTCTCCAATGGCACGTTTTCCTCCCCTTTTCAGAGGCAGCTACTGTCTCTTCCTTTGCCAAGATGGTGGCATCAGAATCCCCGGGAGGCAATTCCCGTGGTTAATCTCAGAACAAAGTGCCTCCTTAACGCTAACTTCTTTCCTTACAAATCAGACTGCAACAACGGCAGTGTTTATCCTTTTGAACCAAGGAAAGGCGATTTAAACGGGCCGCAATTGAAAATCTTGCCAAGATGGTGGCCGCGGAGCCCGGCCGGCATCACCACTTTACCAAGATGGCGGCACGCAGCTTCCGGCACGTGCTCCCCCACTCGGCTCCAAGATGTCAGAGCAGAGGCGGCCGCCGTCAGAGTCGGAGAGCGGTGGAAGGACCGGCCGCGGCCGCACGCCCGCCAGGGCAGGGACTAGGTGGAGCTGCAGCAGCCCCGGGCCTGGTCAGAAGCTGCCAAGCGCTGTCACCTTGGCGGCGCAAAAGTTACCTCCCACACCCTCAAGCAACGCAGCGCCACCTTTCCCCGAGTCACAAAAAATCCTAACATGTGCCGCACGCGGTAGGAGGCTCGGCCCCGGCATCGCCCGAGCCTTCGCGACGCGGCGGGCTAGGGCGGGGTCTTCCCGCGCAGACACCCCTGGCCCCACGTTCCTCTCCGCTCCGCGGGGACGGGCCACGTGTTTCCTCGGGCGGAGGGGGAGGGCGTAACGGGAACAGCTGGGGGAGTTTAACCCTGACATCTTAAACGCTGCGTGTGTCCTGTTTTATTTGGAGGGGCAGGGGTCCCAGGAACCCGAAAGGGTGAACGACGCGTTCAGTCCCGGGCGGCAAATGTCAAGACTCGGGGGAGGGGCCTCCGCCGAGAACTTGGAGGCGCGCCCCGGAGGGGGTGCAAGGCGAGGTCAGGAGTTTGGATGGCGGGGGAGGGGGGGAACCGCTAGCAACTTACTATTTCGCCTGCAACTTGCTTTTAGGCCTGCCACCCGCTGCTTTCCTTAAGCACAATTTTAAAAGTGCAAAGAAATCCAGCTCGCCGGAGGTTTTGCATTTGGCGTGCAACTTCCTTCAAGTGTGAGCGCTCAGGGAGGGAGGGGTGGGGGTTGAACTTGGCAGGCGGCGCCTCCTTCTGCCGCCGCCGCCGCCGCCGCCTCGCAGACTCGGGGAAGAGGGTGGGGGACGGCCGGGGCGCGGGGGAGGGTGGGTTCTGCTTTGCAACTTCTCTCGGGGTGCGAGAGCGCGGCGGCTGCAGACGGGGCTGCCCAGACGATGCGGGGGTGGGGGACCTGCCAGCGCGCGACTCCCCGGGGCCTCGAGTACGTATGCGCCGACCCTCCCTCGCCTTCCCCTCCCCGAGCCTCTCGAGAGGGCTCGTCGAGCCGTCCGGCCCAGAGCGCGGCCGAGACACCGCGGCACCGTTTCCGTGCGCGCAGCCCCTTCGGAAGCCACACACTTCGCGCAGCGAGGCCGGGGGTCGGCCGCGCGGACCGCATCCCCTACCCGCTACCCTGCCCCGCCCGCTGTCAGCCGTAGGGGCGCTGGCGGCGAGGGACCGGGCGATCTCCGTAAGGGGTCCGGGACCGCGGAGGTGGGCGGGGGCGGGAAAAGGCAACGTTTAGAAAACTAGGGAAACTCGGCGTCCCCTCTACGCCTGCCCCCGCGAGACCTGCGCGGCCCCACCGCCTCACTTTCTTCTTCCTGGGGCCTCCTTCGCAGAGGCTACGCCGGGGACCGCTGGCGTGCAGGCGCCGTCCGGGCCGGGTAGCGGGCGGGCGGGCGCCAGCCCTGCAGTGCCGAGCGTCGCCAACAGGTTGCACCGTTCCCCGCGGCCTCGGGCGGGGAGCGGCCGGGGGTGGAGTGGGAGCGCGTGTGTGTGCGCGCCGTGGCGCCGCCTCCGCCCGCCCCCTGCTCGGTCCCGCTTGCCTGCCGCGGCCGGGCGGCCCCTTCGCGTGTCCGCACGCCCTCCCCTCCTCCTCCTCCTCCTCCTCCTCCTCCATTTTGCGAGCGCGAGTCTGTGACGGGAGCCCGCCTCACCGCCCGCCCGTCGGGGACTGGATTCTAGTGGGTGGACGGAGACGCCGCGGCCGGAGCGAAAGGGTGCCGGGACGGGGGCCGCACGCTCTGGAGCCCGGAGCCCCGGAGCCGCGAGCGGAACGGGGGGGCGGCGTGTCAGCGGGAAATGGAGACTTTCTGAAATAGGGGCTCTTCTCGCCCCCCTTTGGAGAAGGGGGCGGCTGTTTACTTCCTTTTTTTAGAAAAAAAATATTTCCCTCCAGCTCCTCCCGCTTTCACACGCTAACTTGTTTATCTCGGCTGCGGTGGGAGCTGCGGACGGCGGCGGATGAGCGGCTCCCCTGCCTGAGGTAAGGGGGCCGGGTCGGCGCGCGCTCTCTCCCCCAGGGGCCGCGGGGACCGAGTGGCCTCGGGGGCTGCCACGGGAGCCTGCAAACTTTTATTAGTCTCGGGAGTGGGGGTGGGGGCTGGCGAGGGCCGGGTGACGGTGACGAAAGGGCAGCGCGCGGGTGACAGCGCTGGCCTCTTTCCTCTCCCTGCGCCGCCGTTCCCGGGCGGGGCGAGGGAGGAACCTGAGCGCTGACTGCGAGCGGAGTCTCGGCCAGCGAGCAGCTCGGGGTTTCGAGCCTCCGGTTCCCCGGCAGGAGCCTGGTACCTTTGTTTTCCAAGTGTCCCCTTCAGTTCCTTCCCAGGGGCCACCCGATCGCCCATTTTACGGTGAACTCCAAGCCGCGTCTCCCCAATATTTCTTCTCCACCCTGGTGCGCCCGAGCGCGCTCCAAGGTTTCTGTCGAGGTTCCAACGCGCCTCACTTCTGGCGTGCCTGCGGGGGTGTGTGTGTGTGTGTGTGTGTGTGTGTACACGTACACGCAGGGGGCTGACAGCTTGCAACCTGGAGACTTCGGCCCGGGCTGGCGTTATCTGGTAGAAGTGGGCGTGTCGGGGAGAACTCAACAGGTCTGGACACATTTCTCTTTAACCTGCCTCCCCCCAAGGTTTGTTCTTTTGCTGTGGCGAATTCTCGCGCCTCACTTTTCCAAGTGGCCCCTTTTACAAAAATGACCCTGTAGCCGTAATCGTTTTGTATTGTGATTTTTGACAGATGCTAGTTTGATGGTTAAGGTTGAGAGCTTGCTAACTGCGAACTTATAATACCTTGAGACCCCTTGGCATGGTTCATTAGGGCCGATTAACGTGACTGGTTATTTGCAGTTTAAACTGGGGGAATAATGTTGCTTGAGGGAATGTTTCCTTTTGTGAAGCATTATTGTGGTTTTGGGTTTGAAGACGGCCGTCAAAGCGGCGTGAAAATTCATTGGGCTCTATTTGATACAGTACTTTGTGTTTGATAGACATCATTATCAGATAAACAGGTCAGGGGGTGGAGTGTTAGGCCGTTCACCCTGAAGATTCCTAATGCCAGGTCCCCACCCCTCTCTCCTTCAATTTACTCCCTTTTCAGGGAGGGCCAGTGACGTTTATGCTTCTTAGCATCTTCTTGTTAGAAAAGTTTCCTTTTATTGGACGGGATTTGACAGTAATGTCCCAAATGTACTTATCAAAGTCTTGTCGCTTCTTAAAACATCCTAATTGTTGACAGTATATTACAAACCTAATCTCTTGAGAATTGGCTTAGAATTTGGATACATGAAGGTTTAGAATGTAAAGAAAATTATTCCGAACGTTGTACTGGATACTTTTTAGCCTTAGATTTATATTATGTAATTTTACAGTTTTTCTGTTACTCAGTACTGAGATATTTGGAAAGAATAATTTAGAGGTAAAAGTTGAGAGATATACTAGTAGTATTTCACACTCAGAGTCTTTTTGTGTGTTTTTTGTTTTGTGTCTACAGTACTGGGGATTGAAACCAAGGCCTTCTCACTAAGCTACGTCCTTGGCCCTTTTCTTACTTTGAGACAGGGTCTCACTAGATTGCCTAGTTTGGTCTCCAACTTGGAATCCTCGTCCTTAGCCTTCCAGAGTCCTGGGATTACAGGCATGTGCCACTACACCTGACTAGCGCTGAGAGTTTTAAAACAATTTTTAAAAGAATTGTAGCTTAACTGTTAGTCTGAATTAATCCTAGACGTTATTGGGAGTTATGGTAAGGGTCAGATATCTTTTTGTCATTTGTGTAAGCTAAACTTATGGTGAGATGCTATTAGACACATTGTTCTGCTTTTTGTAATGTAAATTTTAAGTGTCCTATAAATACAATGTATCTCACTTCATAGACCCAAATTTGGAGGTGGGCTCTATCAGATAGGCACATCCAGTAAGAAATACAGGTTAAAAATAAGAGCTTTAGTGGCCTCTTAGAAGAAGCAAATCAACATTGTTTATTTTCCAAATTAAACATGCATGGTTCACCAGTATGTTGTACTAAAAGGATTTAATTTGGACTGGTAAGAGTTGAATTTGGGAATAATTGGGGAGAATTCTGGCACAGTATTTATCAAATGTTTTATATGTATATATGTATTGGTTCTCAGAAAAGCGAACAGCTTTGATTGAAAAGAGGTAGGAATTTTAATGATCACAGTTTTTGAAATTGAATACTTTGACATCAGCTTGAACCTGTAGAATAATCAGATGCAATGAATTATAATGTCTGTGATTAACAAAGCAACATGTCCCTTCAGCAAGTGGCAGGATGAATAGCAAAGCTTAGCTTGATACAATTTTGTCTTCAGCTGTGCAAATGGACTGTGTCGTACTTCTAAATGTGTCACACTGAATGGGAGCAGGGGACATGGCTTTTTATTCTAGAAGATAGAAACTGCTCCTCTGGTAACAAAGAATTTGATTTGCAGTTAACCGAAATGTTCGTTTAACTGTTTCTTAACTAATTGTATCACAGAGATAATGTAAATTTAGACCTTATTTCTCTCCATTGTTTTCTTTAGCTGATACTTGCTGATGGACTCCAAAGAATCCTTAACCTCCCCCAGCAGAGACGTTCCCAGCAGTGTGCTTGGTTCAGACAGGAGGAATGTGATCGATTTCTATAAAACCCTGAGGGGAGGAGCTACTGTGAAGGTTTCTGCATCTTCACCCTCACTGGCTGCTGCTTCTCCGTCAGATTCCAAGCAGCAAAGACTCTCGGTTGATTTTCCAAAAGGCTCAGGAAGCAATGCACAGCAACCAGATCTGTCCAAAGCTGTTTCGCTCTCCATGGGACTGTACATGGGAGAGACGGAAACAAAAGTGATGGGAAATGACCTGGGATTCCCACAGCAGGGCCAAATCAGCCTTTCCTCTGGAGAAACAGACTTTCGGCTCCTGGAAGAAAGTATTGCAAACCTCAGTAGGTCGACCAGTATTCCCGAAAACCCCAAGAGTTCAGCATCTGCAGTGTCTGGAACACCCACAGAGGAGTTTCCCAAAACTCAGTCTGATGTATCTTCAGAACAGCAAAACCTAAAGGGCCAGACTGGCACCAACGGTGGCAATGTGAAGTTGTATCCCACAGACCAAAGCACCTTAGACATCTTGCAAGATTTGGAGTTTTCTTCTGGGTCCCCAGGTAAAGAGACAAGTGAGAGTCCTTGGAGAGCAGACCTGTTGATGGACGAAAACTGTTTGCTTTCTCCTTTGGCAGGAGAGGATGATCCATTCCTTTTGGAAGGAAACTCGAATGAAGACTGCAAGCCTCTCATTTTACCGGACACTAAACCTAAAATTAAGGATAATGGAGATGTGATCTTATCAAGCCCTAACAGTGTACCACTGCCCCAAGTGAAAACAGAAAAAGAAGATTTCATTGAACTCTGCACCCCTGGGGTAATTAAGCAAGAGAAACTGGGCCCAGTTTACTGTCAGGCAAGCTTTTCTGGGGCAAATATAATTGGTAATAAAATGTCCGCAATTTCTGTACATGGTGTGAGTACCTCTGGAGGACAGATGTACCACTATGACATGAATACAGCATCCCTTTCTCAACAGCAGGATCAGAAGCCTATTTTTAATGTCATTCCATCAATTCCTGCTGGTTCAGAAAATTGGAATAGGTGCCAAGGATCTGGAGATGACAGCCTGACTTCCTTGGGGACTTTGAACTTCCCTGGCCGATCAGTTTTTTCTAATGGCTATTCAAGGTAAGATTAATGCTTTTCTATTTTGTAATGATAGTAGATTAAACTGGTTTGATAGGTTAAAAAATCATCTGTATGTAGTCTCCAAACATTCATGTTCTTTTTGCATATGAATAAGTAATCTTTTGCAAGTAGGTATGATAGACTGTGTAAGCAATTTACCCCTATATGTCACTTCAGGTTTTGGCGTCATTGTTAAATATTGATAGTCAGTATCCTATTGTCCACTATTGAAATTTTTATTTGAAAACTTTAAAATAATATTAGTAATAAGTATTTTAAGGAAACATTTATAAATTCAAAGGAGTTATGATAACAGAGTCTGATAATAACCTAATTATTGTGCGTATTAGCTGTTTTAGAATGTTACTGAAGTATACCCTTAATATAGACATAAAGAAAAATAAGTGCTGTTGTATTTATTGTGAAGTGTTGAGATTAAAGAGTTAAAAAACAGTACTAATAATAAGCCCTATTCAAACTGAACTTTAGTTGAAGGATTTCAGCTTAGAAATAGCTAAAGCATTGCTTTATACAGTGTACCACATCATAGTATCAGACATAGGTCTTGTTCCTAGCATTCCCAAGTTGAAGTAGAGAAGTTGACTCTGCTGGTCAGTCTATAAAAAAGGAATTGGTAGTAGTTTGGTGCAAAACAGAATTTTGGTTTCAAATGTTTCTGCAAGTTCTCAAGTGGATAACTGATGGCCAAAATTGTTAAGCTTCAGGTCTCAGCTGTCATTTGATTTCTCTTTTCTTTTTCCAGAGTCATTTATGAGTATACTGACGTTTCTGTCTGACCTTAAAAAGGTCCATTAAAATGGAACTTCTGAAAAATAGTTCTAAGTTTAGATATAATGTGTTGTTAGGGGTTAAATTCTGTACGCTGTACCCCTGAATGCAAGTCAAATGCTAGAGTATATGTACATTGTAGGCATGTCGGAAAATATAAAAATGTGGATTGCAGTGACCAAGATTGATTGATCATTTTTTTTAAGAAGGCATAGCTGACAGTGACTTATTTGTACACAAGTTTTTTCTTAAATACTAGTGATGTTCATTGTTCTATTAACTGGTCATTGAGCATATTAAAACTTTAAAATTATTTTTTCTCTGGAAGATATCTTAATGTTGACATACAAAGAGATGCCTCCTCTTTATGTAGGTAACTTTTCTTATTGGGGAAAAAGTTTAGACTTAGATTTAGGTTATGTTCTGTTCTTTTAAAAGCCTTGTTTCTTAGCAAGAGAAAAAAATACCTTGGTTCTTATGTTCTTAATGCAAGCAACTATGTAATAATGCATTATTTTAAAAATACTTTTATTTAGAACACTACTTCAGCTTTTTAATTATGTTTCTGAATTAAAGCTTTTAAATTTTTCCAGTTAGGAGATCTGAGTTCTTATTGCATAAGCTGTTGTTTCAAATGTTCAGATATTCTATGTTTTAAATTTTCCAATATCAGAATTTTTACAGTGGATTTCATATACTAGATTTTTTTTAAAGTACAGTTGATTTAACTAACCGTAGAAAACTATTAAATTGATTTATAAAATATGTAATTATACAAAAAAAATAATGAGGAAACTCTTTGTCCTGATACTCATCATAGTATTATTTTCATTTTGTTATGATAAGGGAAAAACCCATGGAACAAAGCAAGTTTCATTTACTATTTACTTTCAATAAACCTTATAAAATATGGGATTAGGTGTATTAGGTGAACATAGTTATCCTTAAATCATTAACAATAATTTAAATAATTTTATAGTACTTTATGACCTACAAAGTATCTTCACATATTTTTGAGCTTTGTAACTTCTTTATAGAGCTCTTGAGAAGTTTCTTACTGTCTCATGAAATGATTATTTTTATGCTGATATATGATTTGAAATTATCACTAGTTTATATTCTAACAGAGAAGTGTGATAATACCTTAATACAGGATGGTTCGATAACACTGGCCGATATCATACCTATAGCCTTAATTTAGCACTAGGAACTGTGATTACCCAGAACAAAGCTTTAGCCAAATAAATTGAAACAATGTTTCTTTTCTAACTATCACTGAATTAGTCTATTGTTTCCAAACAACAGCCTCCATAAAACTAAAATTGGTTGCCTTCTGTATATATTACATAACTTTAGCCAAGCATTAACTGTGACCAGTGCCCCTGAATTATCAGCAACTAAACTAGTATGTTGAGGCAGCAATTTGATTGAATACTGACTTTGACTTTAGATATAAAAATATTAACTGCCTCTGATAAGTTCATTTAGTTTTTAGGGTAAAAGAGCATAAATTGTAAATTGACTTTTTAAATTTAAATTAACCTAAAATTGCTTTATTCAGAACACTTTAAGAAACTACCGTAGGCAGTTCTTTTAGATGTGTGAACACACCACAACATCAAGTTAGCATATTGAATTGTAAAATTATGACCAGCATGATTGAACACAGGAACACATTGTCTTTTTAAGGGGTAAATTTATTGGTAGTAAAATAAAAGAAACCTTATTGATACCCAAATCTATTCTTAGGTAAATTGAACTAGCTATTCTTAATGTGTTTTTTTAGATACTAAAATTCAATAAGGTTCGCATAAATAAAACTGTGGGGAAGGCACATTTCTGCATCATTTGATTTTCGACATTGTTTCTCCCCAGCATTAATAATATAACTGCTGAAAGGAAACAGAAGTAAACAGTTTCAGGTGGAATGAGAGCTTTTATACTGAGAATGTTGAACATTTAGTGCTAAAAAGTTGACCGATTCCTGAGGGTTAGGATTATCAGACAGAAAGAATGATACTGGGTGAATTTGTAAATTTAGTCTTGGCTTGAATCTAGGGCTCTAGTTATTAGTACTTAGTAAGACTACTTAGGTAGATTTAGATGTTTCCTTAGTCATATCTGTGTCTAATTTTATAAAAGTAATGAATTTGAAGACTTGTCCAAACACAGGATAATGAAGCAAATTCGGTCCCTGTCTCATTTTTCTTTAACAATATCAATTTGAATGTTTTCTGAGAAAGAGAGGAAGTATAAAGGGAGAGATTTTGTTTTGGCTGTCATTTACACTCTTTAATGGATGCTTTTACTGCTTATGTTTTCTTTTTCCTGTCCTTCCAAAGATTCTTGGGTATTTCCATGTCCTTTTTTATTTAATATTTCTGATACGATTTAGTAAATCATGTGATTTCTGAATGTGATTTGCTCTTGGTTATACATTTATTATTTATTGTTAGCTTTATGATAAAATCTTTTTTAAAAGACTATTCCTTGTTATGGCTGTATAATTGATTCAGAAATTTAAGAACACACTGTATTTAGGTGTGTCAGTTTAGTGTGGAATGATTAATTCAGAAATGTGATGAACATTTAGTCAGATATTATTGAAATTACTTTTTGTGATGTTTACTATTCTCTGTATATTTTTGTAACTGATAACACAATTTGTATTCATAATGCTGTTTCGTGTTTGTCTATTTGTGTTACAAATATTTTAATCTGACCATTTTCAATATTTATTGAACGTTTATGAATTTTAGGCCAGATGTGTGAAATAATACCTTTGCAAAATATAGATTAAGTACAAATTGTATTAGTGGTAAAGTTAATAGGTGAGTAGAGATCACCTTAAAGGCCTTTTGAGATTTTAATGGAGAGATTGGATCAAAATAGTGTATTTTATCATGAGTGCCTAATGTGAAAGACAAAAGTATCTGCATTAACAGGTTAGATGTGTAAATTTTAATCCACCCTGCCTGCAGATGATTGAAATAGCATAGTTAGGAAATCTTATTTACATTATATTTAGGCTAGTTCTGAGGCACCGTTCTTGAAACACATATTTTTTTTTCTGGCTTTAATGATTATATCTACTTTAAAACTAGTAGCGTGTTCATATTATTCCTAGGTGAGCAAATTAAATAGGCAAAATAGATTTGTGTTGAATAGCATTTACCTTCATGAGGTCATCCTGGTAATGCTTTCATCAAAAATAATGATGTACTACAATATTTATAGGAAGGTATTTGCTAAGTTAAAGGGCACTTGCTTCCATACTTCTAAGTTATCCACAATGCATACATATTGGGGAATCCTGTTGCTTAAAGTTTTCAAGAAATACTTTGTTGAGCTAAGCTGTAACTGAAAAATAAAAATTACTTATTGACCTTTAAAGAGAGGGTTTAAAATCCCATGAGTTCCTTATTTCTGTAACTTTAGAACGCCAACTGCTTTCATTTCTTATGGAATAGTCTACCTGGGTTTTGTGTTTTTCAAGTAAAGTATTTTCAAGTAAAATAAAAATATTTCTAAGGAAAACTTTGATTTTAACAAAGACCCATTAAAGCCAGGGGTGGAGTCTGACATGTGTAATCCCAGCATTTAGGAGGCTGAGGCAGGGTTGCTGAGAGTTCAGGGCCAGCCAGGGGGCTACAGAAGAAGACCCTGTCTCAAAAAATAAAATGAAAGAAAAGAAAAAGGTCCGTCAAGTGTTCCTTTCCCCTTTGAATTGCATGTAGTCATTTTTTCTGTTCTAAACTGGATTAAGATGTGATTTGTAATGGTGATTCTTTTTTTCATTTTACATATTTAAAAAAATTTAATAACATTTCACAATTAGTTGTAGGCAATTGTTTCAACCTCCAGTGGGTAAGGGGCAAAGAGTCATGGAAAGGTGAGGATATGTTTAAAAATTCCAAGAACAGTTCTGAAAACCCAACAATTTGGATCAACTATTATGAATTCAGAAGTTTATATGGGACTGTGCCTATGAATTCAGAGCTTTAAGAGAAATTTGGGACTGCACTTATAAAGGGAGGGCACTAATTGGAGATTACAATCGTTTTTTTAATCAGAGGTAGAACTTTAAAGCTGACTGTAGTAGTATAAACCAACTGTTACACTGTTGTCTCTTGCTATGTTTTATTACCAAAATAAGGAGAGAGTGAGCATTTTACTTCCTGTCAGTTTATTTCCGCTAAAATCTAGTCCATATCTGTCCCATTTTTATTTTGGCTACTATTTAATAAATGAAAATCCAGTGACTTGAATGCAGTTGAAATAGTGATGTCTTACTTGATACAAATGTTTCATGTTTCATGGTGTACTTTTACAAATATTGTTAATTGACTATGGAGTGCAACACTTTAGTAATACATTTCCACGTTACTTATTTTTCTGCTGAAATATTGAGAAATTCTAAATTGAAGGTAAATAGGCAGAATAAAGAGTTCTTCAAGTGCTAGACACTCATTTAAATTATTTATATTGCAATGTAGCCCTTTTGGTCTATGGAAGTATGTCATCCCTTAATTTTATCTCTGGACCAAATTAAATATTAATAGCTTGTCTTGATAAAGCGGCATGCTTAAGCATACTTGTTCATAGTAACTCAAGTATTAATTTTGAGTGCCTTCAATTGTTTTTTTTTTTAGTAGGCTTCAACAATACTAAAGTATCTTATAGTACAGCAAGCTTAGAGAAGGTACCTCTTTTTTTTTTTGAGAAAGTACCTCTTTTTTAGAATATTTTTTTCCATTCACACTATAGATCACCAAAAATATATATGAGCAGAGAAAAAGGTTTAACAATATGGTTATAGTTGTTTACATATTGTTTCACCTTAAGTTTTTATTTTTGTAACTAATAATTTGAAAGTTCAACTTAAATGTACAGTGTTTAAGACGTGCAGTTTTTTGCAGTAAATGTTAACTTTTATTTCTTTTAATAATAAAATTAGCCTTTATTCTAGTTGATTTCATAATTTTTCATAATATGTAGCCCAAGCTATTATGAAAGTATATGTGATAGCCAAATTTTGAAAGCTGTTGTGAAATGACATTCAATTTAGTACATGATTTATTATTTCATGCTAGTTGGGGCAGTGCTGTGACTTATGACCTTATGATTGTCACATGTTGAACATTAAAGTGCTACCAGCTTGTTACGTACAGTTTTATGTCGTCGTCTCGTTGTTTTGTTTTGTTTTGTAATTATTCAGGATAAGAGCTTCATTAATTTTAAAATGCAAGATTTGGTGCCCCCCCTTCCCTTCCAGTTTGGTTTAGATATTCAGTAATAGAAATACTGTGGTAGAACAACAATGAACTATAAATCAAAATAACCTACGTTCTAAGGCTGAGCCGAGCCAATCCAGGACCTTAGATAGTAAGTTGTTGTGGAGTCAAAAATATTTTGTTTACGACTATGTTGAATTGTTTTCAAAACATGTGCATGTGTTTATCTAAAATTCCACAGTCCTATTAACCTATTAATTCAGTGAAGAAGTAGTTGGAGTAGAGAATGGTATACTAAAGTTGGTTTTCTGACATTTTCTTTATACATGATCGAGTACAAGATGAAATACAAACTCAGATTTGGAATTTTATAAAATAAAAATTTGAAGTAACGTAGTTGGCATATAAAAAATCAAATATAAATATTGCTGTTGTTAGCACCCAAGAAATGGGGCTTAGGGGTTCTCATCTTGTTTTCTGTGTTATGGTAAGTAGATGGTTTTAGATTAGAAGTTAAAATGACTTGAGAGCTCATCTTTTCCCACTCCCACATTTTTTCAGATGCACAATCAGACCCGTAGAAAGTAGTTAGGAAAAGAATACAAAATTAATTAGTTGTATGGCCAAGTTGAATAACTCAATTCTCAGTATCTAAACTCCCCAACAGGCTTTTAACTTCTAGATCTCTTCTAGAAATCTGAAAACGAATAGTGGATTGAAATAATATGACTAGCCCAGGTGTTTTACAAAGCCACTTTGACTCGTTCAGATTTTTAAATATACATTGTCTGTATTCCCTATGCTTTTTGTTAAACTTTTTCCCCCATTAATGATTGAACATTATGTGGCAGCACTATGCTAAGCACTTCTCATGCATTCATCTCACTTCAGTGTCTTAACTCTACTGTATGTAGAGATATGATCAAGCCTTTGATCTGTAGGTATTTGTGGAGTCCATTGTTTCTGCCACAGTTTCAACTTCCGTAAACTAGTGAGAGCAACCAGCATTTTTGCCTGATAGAATTTGTGAATGGTGTTTATTTTGAATATTAAAAAGGAAGGGGGAGGTGCTAGGGATCGAACTCAGAGCCTTGCATTTGCTAGGCAGGCACTCTACCAAGTGAGCTAAATCCCAATCCCTTAAAAAGGATTTTGAAAATGCAAGGCAGTGTTTAAAGCTCTGTGAAATCCCACTGCTATTAAACCAGCATGACCTGTACTGGCTAAGTAGTTATACTATCAGTGTCTGTGGTGTAGGTATTTCCTATCATCAAGCACTAGGATTTTTTTTTTTTTTTTTGTCAGTTTTACTGTGTGCAGTCCCTAAAGGGTCATGGATCCATTTCCTGAAGACTCAGGAGGTTGAAAAACCTTCAGTAAAACAACTTTGATAGATTAAACTAAATGTGTTTTATATATACAAATATATAAAACAAGTATAGAAACAAGTTAAATGGCTGTTTAAATTGGTAAACATGCCAATATAAAACATAAATTTGTAGACAGAAACTTAAAATTTTATTAGAATATTATGTGAAATTTGTCATATGCAATTCAGCTTGGTTTATTAAGGACAAAGAATGACTGTAAAATACATTACATTTTAAAATTAAAAAAAAGAAAACCCAAAATGAATTTTGTATTTCTAAGCCTCTACCTTGAGAGGCTATATGTAGTGTTTCTTTTTTGAAATTGCCTTCAGAGACACCTTGTAAGTCAAGAAAATTGAACACACTTACAGTACAGAAATACCTAAATGTTCTTGCTTTATTAGAAAATGTATTTATTTTGTTTGTTGGCCTTATTTCTGAGACTCCAAGTGAGCCACGTGTTTCCAGAAATTTAGAAATTTAATCCTCTCTCAAATGGTACTGTTCTTGTTGAGAGAATTTAAAACAACCCATGTAGGTATTTCTGTGGGTATTTAATACTATTTTAAATATGCCTGGAATAAGTGTATAGCCAACAACAGTGACTGCTTTACAACCGAGGATGCTCAGTGGTTGAATTCTGATTTGCATTTTCTTTATCAGGAAACTTATATATATTTCTTTTTTATTTTAAAAATATGGAATGCTTCACGAATTTGCGTGTCATCCTTGCACAGAGGCCATGCTAATCTTCTCTGTATCATTCCAATGTTAGTATATGTGTTGCCGAAGCAAGCACTATCAAGAAATCTATGAACGGTTTATACTCCCTTTCCTGGACATAGTGCAAAAAAAAAAAAAAATAGTAATTACACACCTCCTAAACCTAATTTTTTTTTTCCTCATATGTGTTTAAGTTCAAGAAAGGTGGGCCAACCTTTGATTTGGGTTTCAGGGGAATTTGGTGATGGCAGATATTAAGTAAATATATGAATTTCCATAACAATCTTTAAAGCAGTTTAATTTCTCAGTTCTTTCATGTATCAGGGAATTAACTATTTGATACCCATGGCAGTAGTAATTCATGTACACTTAAAATGTACAGCCATAAAATTGTATTGTTTTGTTTTTTCTTGTGGCACTGGGGACTGAGCCCAGGGCCTTTGCCCTTTTAAAATTTTTTCTTTTTTTAATTTTGAGACAAGATTTTGCTGTATAGCTGGGTTTGAACTTGTCATCCTCTTGCCTTAGCCTTCTAGTAATGGGAATTATAGTTGTGTGCCATCATGCCTCGTCATAATACTAAATTTGAGTTATAACTACAATATAAAATTTGTGTATTTCGTTTTATTCCTCATAGGCTAAAATTTTTGCTTTTACTGACAGTACTTTAAAAAATTAAGAGTTTTAAGTTGTTAGTACCGTTTTCTATTATTTACACATGCTAGGATTAGAGTAGATCCTAGCCTTCGAAATCATGAAGATATATGCAGTGCTTTTGAAAATAGAATAAACCTTTTATAGCCATTCTGTTAGTGCTGAAAGTTTTTGAGAACTTCTTTGAAAATAGCCTGTTTAAGAACCTTAAATTCTTTGTGTTTGTACTAAAAGCAGCCTATTTTCTCAAACAGGTATTAGTTCTCCTCAAAAGATGACTTACAAGTTTCAGTAGCCAAAAAAAGAGAATGGCAAATGGTGCTGTACTGTAACTTTGGTTTTACATTTTATACTGTCTTAAGGTTTTTTTTTTTTTTTTTTTTTTGGAGGTGGGGATCGAACCTGGGGCCTTATGCTTGCAAGGCAAGCACTCCGACCACTGAGCTAAACCCCCAACCCTTTTATACTGTCTTATTAGCCTTAACTCTTCTAGTTTTGCTCTGTTACAGAAGAGCAGAAGAACTGGCAGATTTTTCTATTGGGTGGCAAATGCTTCTTATTACTAAACACATCATGAAGCTGGTGTTAATGTGGTCTGTGGATACTAAATTTTTAATCTAAGAAGAAATATTTTCGAAGAAGAGCTAAGAAAAGTAAAGGCAGCCTTTTCTAATTCAGTAATTAACAATGAATGATAAGTGTTACTTAACAGTGCTATACAGTGCTTTAGCAGTACCACAGACATTTAAAACAGAAAGCAGATTAAGGAAACCAGAAGGAAAAGTTAAGATGCCTATAAAAATGAATGAAAATTATAAATTTCTGTTCCAGTAACTGGCTAAATTTTTTTTATGCCTAAATGCTTCTGTATGGACACGGGGAAATCCAGTATATAAGTAGCCTAGCTACATTATTATGTTAATAAGTGGAAGAGTAGCAAAGACATATTCTAGGAAAAGAATTCTTCAGATGCGTAGAGTGGGACATTAACTAGATGATCTCAAAAGTGCTTCCAATTGTGCTTGTAGCAGCAAACACATACTGAGCTGCACTGGTATACTGAGATAAAAATAAAAATCCCCTTCCCGTGGAGAACAATTTGGTGATCATCATAAGGCATAGCTGATGGAGGACAGTGTAAGGATGAATGGGAAATGAGAATTGATTCAGCCATTTGGAATAAGAAAAGGAGTAACAAGGAATCTTGGATGAAAGAAAGATATGAATTTGAAAGTAGTATTTGCATACTGTTATCCTAAAGAGCACAGTACAAACGAACAACAACAACATCATCATCATCTTAGGTTGTGCACCGTAGGTGTTTGAGATTCTTCTGCCTACTTAAAGACTGTCTCTTTATTCTCTTAAGAGAACCATGATTCTCTTTCTAGGTCCCCTAGTGCATTACCTAAGCCTGAGGTAGTTGGCCTGGAATATTTTTCACAGATATCCACATAGTTCACTCTCTCATTTTACTTGTCTCCACTTAGGCTGGGAATTTAGCTCAGAGGTTAGAGTGCTTGCCTTGCAAGCGCAAGGCCCTGAGTTCGATCCTGGCAGCCCCCAAAAAAGATCTTATGTCTCCACTTAAATGCTAACTCCATTCAAAAAAGATCTTATGTCTCCACTTAAATGCTAACTCCATAAGAGAGACTCCTAACTGCTTTATATGAAACAGTAGCATCTTTCACACAGTCCTGCCTTATCCTTGCAGTATATCTAATTGTTTATTATGTCTTCTCTGCTTCCCTGCTATAATGTAAGCTCCATGAGAGCAGTGATATCTTCTGCCTTGCTTGGTCCTGTTTCCCAGCACCTAGCAGAATGTGCAGCACACAGTAAAACCTCAATAAATGTGTGTCAACTAATCAATAAACAAAACTTGGCATAAATCAAGGTATGCAGGAATGAACTATTCCTCTCATCTTTGCAGAGAAAGGAAAATGTCAGTAGATAGTATTAGTAAGATGTGGTAGCCCAGGGTATTTGCCCCAGAGAGGAAATCAGTCTTAAAATTGACAGTGGCTTATGTATATGGACAAAAAGTATACATAAAATATGTTTTTAGTTGTCCTTGGTCTCTGAATTTGCTCTAAGATTGTGAAACCGATTGCTTTTCACAGTTGTTTACAAGAATCCTGCTGTATTTATCATTGAACAAATTAAGGTAGCCACAGCTTGGAAATGGTGAATGTAAGGGGGTTTGGTTTGGTTGATTTTTTTAAAAATCTTGCTCAAGATTGTAACTTGTAATAGTTTTTCACTATAGTACCTTTTATAGCAGAAGCTTTCTTTATGTTTTCTGTTTATATAAGAATTGAGATTATATTCTAGCAGTTAAGTCTAATGTGTATATTTATATTAACTTACCTGGAAAGTGAGGCAAGAGATTAATTTGCCTGTTTATTGTGCATGTAATCACTGACTACTCCAGGAGAAGAAGAGTGTCTTCATTTTTTCCCAAATTTCTAAATTACCTTTCTTTAGCTTATTTGTGTTATAGATTTGACTGACTTTGTCTATAGTCTAGGGAAATAATTTAAAAGGCCAGTTGCTTAAATTTATCTCTTCTAAAAGTTGTAGGTGAGTACTTAAACCTAATATGGCACAGTCAAAAAAAGATAAAATGCAAAGAGTAGGTATTAGCTGCAGCAATCAGATGAGGTAATTTAAGAACAAACTCCTCTAGTGTTCAGGAAACAAAAAGAAGGGAGGACCAAGGACAGGGCTCTGGAAAGCATCCAGAGAGACCAACCACAAGAGATACTGAATGAATAGTTGGAGAATTAGGAGACAGCAGTCTTTAAAAGGGGCAAGGAGAGATAGCATATGCTGTCATGTCAACCTGGGTAGAAGAAATAGAACAGAGTACCATAAATACCCGAGTTATTGCTGTTGAAGCCAGTCCCTAAAACATGTAAACATTCTCAAAAGTCAGAGCCAGATAATGAAATTCTAATATAACTAGTTATTTATTATTTTTTTAAAACCTAGATGTGAAATTTAGGTTAAAATATTGAAATAGCTAAGAAACACACTCCCAAGACCATAAAGACTGACACTGGATTAGGAGTAAGGGACAAAGTCTAGAAGTCAGGAGGGAATTAGTTTCTCTTCTTTGAGAAGCCAGCACAACAGGAAAAAACTGGCCACACCCTAGTTCAAACTCTTATTGTTCTTATCAGTAGGCTCCTAATTGTTTTCCAGGTTTTCCCCTCTCTTTTCATAGTCCATTTGCAGTCTCCTAGAATAGTGCTTCGAATATTATTTCCCTGATCAAAAAGGGTGTCTGTGGTTCTGTTGCTCATGGCATGGCGAGTCTCCATTTTCTTTCTGCCACATTATATATGCCAGATGATGCATGAACTGTCCATAGCCCTAGAGGGATTTGGGTTATGCATAATTTCATGCAACCTTCTCTTGGTCCCTTATCCAAGAAAACATATCTGAGGGCAAATGAATATTATATGGGCAGTCTGTGAATTGCGTCTTTTAAATTCATTATTTTTGCAATGCCTCTTCAAAGTTTATAAAAACAATGTGTTCATTCCTTCCAGTAAAATTATACCAGAAGAAGTTAAATAAACTTACTCCTATTGCTTCCCCATTCTTCTTTTTTTCTCCTCTTCTTCGTACCCTTTATGTTTCTCTGTAGTTGCATAAGCATAGATACATATAAGACATTCTGGCTTGTCTACTTTTAAGTCAAAGTGGGATCATCTTATACCCACTTCTCTGCAGCTTCGTTTTCTTACTTAATAAGTACACCCAAATATCCTTCCAGATCAACAGATAGAGTTCCTGTTTTTGTATATTTGTACAGCATAGAAATAGAAATTCAGGTTGTTTCATGATTTTTGCCACCACAGGCATGGCTCCAGTCTATACCCTTTTCTACACATCCTTACAAATCTATTTCTGAGCATAGATTGCCCAAAGTAGGGTAGCTGAACCAAGGGTGTGTATATTTAAATTTTAATTGATATTTCCAATTTTTCATAAGGATTATAGGAAATCAGTCTCACGTGGCAGAATTTAATACTTTTCTTTACAATAAAAATACATAAGCCATTATTAATAATGAATTCCTTGATTACAACATGCCATTGTGCCATGTGACATAGCTGAAAATTCTCACAGTTTGGAATCTAGGCTCCACCTCTCTTAACATTGTATAGCCATCTAGACCAGTTGAATGCCATTTTACTTATTTTCCTTTATGTTACTCAACCGATAGCCTCTTTTCTCTCATCTGATGGTATCCTGGGCCAAATGCTTGACCATGTAGTTCTTTATGCTTGACTCAGTGATTAGCATATAGTAAGTAGCCAATAGATGTCTACTGAATTAATAATGTTCCATTTATATATATAAATTATATAAATATATACAATTAATATAAATATTTCAAGTATCATGTAAATACTACATAAATATTTTATATATAACATCATAAATACATGAGATACAGTGTGTACATTACTGGGGATTGAACCTCAGGGCCTTTGGACTGAGCCCATTTTTAATTTTTTTTTTCAAACAGGGCCTCACTAAATTGTCCAGGCTCTAACTTGTGATTCAGCCTCAAGTTTCTGGGACTACGTGCAAGAACCACTATGCCCAGTTTTGTTTTTTTTTTTTTTTTTTTTGTATATTTCTAATTTATCTTTTTAAGTAGATCCAGTCCCCTTAAGGACAGTGAATGTTTTCACCATAACATCTAGCACTTAAGGCACATGATTTTTAGGTTGGCTGTTTGAACAGAGAACCACAGAGAGGAGGAAGCAGACAGCATAGCTTTGCTTTCAGTACATACGTTTTACTCCTTTTAGGGAAAACTGGAACTGTGAGTATCCAGAAACAACAGTAAAAATAGCATTTGTATTGAGTAGTTATATATACAAGGCACAATTCAAGCACCAGAGGAATCAGCAGTAAACAAGACCAGTGTTGTCTCTGCCTTTGTGGAGCTTATGGTCTATGGATATTATATTTAGAACATCCACTTTTAAAAAATGGTATCCAGTTTCAGTCTCTCCTGCAGAGGCTGTGGAATATTTATCTGTTCATTCAACATTTACCTAGTGGATGCTCTGCCAGGAACTACAGAAAAAGTCCAAGGGCACCAGAACTTTGCTGAGAGGTGGCAAACTGATCAAAGGTGAGTGCTTGGTGGGCAGGAGGCTTACTTCTCAAACTAGCCTCAATGTTTCTGCATATGCATGCAGAAGGAAAGGCGTAGATACAATGATTAAAGTTACCATATATCCCAGGGACAGTCCTTTCTAGGGGAGGATGTCAGTCTTCATCAATGTAACCTGTAACAAACTACTAAGGAATAAGTACCTATCATTGTCAAAGCATCACAGAATTCCAGTTGACACTGTTCTTGACATCTAATCCTAACTTTTCATGTGAGAGAAGTAAGGCACAGTATAATTAGTCTTAGATTATGAATAAGAATTAGGTCTCTGCGGTCAGATTTCCTGAATATGAATCTGACTTTTTAACATCTGAGCATGATGTAACTTAGAACCGTATGAACCCTCAATTTCTTCACTTTTAAAATGGGCACAATTAGATGATGCCTGTAAACCATGTAATACAGTGCCTCGTACTTATAAAGTGCTCATGAAATGTTCCCATTTTAAGTGATTTGACTTCAGGTTAAATAGCTCCTTAATGTTGAAGTTTCCTGTTTGAGAATTCAGTTCATCATGCCATACCACTCTATTCATAAATCTTTTTTGGTAATTGATAGTTTTCAAACTGTCTTTATTATGATTTTAACTTTTAAACTAAGGATAGTTAGGTAACTATAACTTCATAGTCACTATAACTTTAACCATTAGATTTATGTTTTGGCTATAATTTTGAAGAGGAACTGAAAAATGCATATGTGATAAATGTTTTGTTAAAACAAGCGCTTCCCATCTGTCTCACTTCATTATACACCTCCACATACCCCATCTTTCTCTATTCAGTCACACATCAGCAACTTGAACCTCTTAGGAATTTGAGGTTAAAGTAAGTTAGAATAACTGAAGAAGAGCAAACTTTTACTGTCTTGATGAATTTTGGGAGTATTAGAAATAAGTTCATTGCTTCTGCTATGTTTCTTTGAGAGTCTTATTTTAATACTAAGGTTCTACCTCAACAAAGAAGTTCTGTTTTGTTTTCTGTTTTGTTTTGTTTTGTTTTGTTTTTGTAATTCCAGATACTCAGGAGTCTGAGGGAGGAGGATCACACATTTGAGGCCAGTCTGAGCAACATAGTGAGACCTGGTTTCAAAAAAGTAAAATAAAAAGTGCCTTAGTGGTAGAATACTTGCCTAGCATCTGTGATGCCCTGGGTTCAATTTCTAGTACTACCAAACTAAAAAAAAAGGGAGGGGCTCATCCTCTACAATTCAGTAAGAATTAAATCCCCAAATTAAGAAAAGTTTTCTTTCTTTTTTATTAGTATATGTTTGCAATGCATAATAATTATATTCACTTTAGGAAATTGGTACATGTACCTATCACATCTTGATCATTTTTACTCTCCCTTCCAAAACCACTGCCCCACCCTCCTCTCTCCTTCCTTACCTTGTTCCCTTTCTCATCTCCTCAGAGCCTACCTCCCTTCACTTATCATTATGGACTCAAGGTGCATCCATATACAGTTGAATCAAATTCATCTTCTTTTATGGCTGAGGAGTACTCCATTATGTACATATACCACGTTTTCTTTATTCATCTGTTGATGGACGTAGAAGTCACTTCTAAGACTTAACTATTAGAAGTTGTGCTGCTGTAAACATGGTATATATGTATCAGTGAAATATGATGTCTTTTAACTCTTCCAGGAAGTCACCCAGAAGAGGTGTAGCTGGGTCAAATGAAATTTCTACCTTTAATTTTTTGATGAATCTCTCTACTGATTTCCATAATGGTTGTACTAGTTTATATTTCCACCAACAATGTGGTAGGATTTCTTTTTCGCCTCAAGCTTGCCAGCATTTATTCTTTTTTGAGTCCTCGATAATTGCCACTCTTACTGGACTAAGGTGGAATCTCAGTGTTTTGATTTGTATTTCTCTGATGGCCAAAGATGCTGAACAGCTTTTCTTGTACTTTTGGCCATTTGTACATCTAAGAGATGTCTATTCATTTCAGTTTCCCAATTTTTAATTAGGTCTTTTATTTTCAATGATTTGCTTTTTTTGAGTTCTTCATTATGCCTTCTAGATATTAATCCTTTGCCTGAGGAGTAGCTAGAAAAATTTTTCTTGTTCTGTAGGTTGTCTCTTCACTCTGTTGTTTCCCTTGCTGTGCAGAAGCCATTTAATTTAAAATAATCTCATTTGTTGATTTTTGGTATTTCATCTTGTGCACCTGGGCTTCTGTTCAAGAAGTCCTTGCCTATGCCTGTATCTTCAGGAGTTTACCAGTTCTTTCTTCCAGCAGATTCAGCGCTTCTGTTTTTATATCTAGATCTTTGCTCCATTTTGATTTTGCTACAGGGTGGGAGATAAGGATCTAGATTAATTCTTCTGCACATGGATAACCAGTTTTCCCAGCACCATTTACTAAAGAGGCTATCTCTTCTCCTTGGTATGTTATGGTCCCTTTGTTAACGGTCAAATGGCTGAATGTGCCTGGGGTTGTTTCTGTGTCCTCTGTTCCAATGGTGGTGAACCTATGGCATGTGTGCTAGAGTGGGCTGTTTGTTATCATTGAAAGCTCTAAAAGGTTTGCCATCACTTCTCTATTCTATTCCATTGGTCAGCCCATCTGTTTTTGTGCTAGTAGTATGCTGTTTTTATTACTTTAGCTTTGTCATATAACTTGAAGTCTGGGATTGTGATACATTCTGATTTGCTCTTGTTGCTTAGGATTGCTTTTGCTGTTCAGGGTCTCTTCCGATTCTGTATAAATCTTAGTATTGTCTTTTTTAGTTCTGTGAAAAATGCAGATGGTATTTTTTTGATTGGAATTACATTAAACTATACATTATTTTTGGTATAATGGCAATTTTGCAATATTGATGCTGACTATCCAGGAACAGGAGATATCTTTCCATTTTCCAATGTCCTCTTCAATCTCTTTTTTTCAGAGTACTAATGTTTTCATTTATAGAGGTCTTTTACTTTCTTGCTTAAATTAATTGCTAGGTATTTAATTTTTTTGAAGCTATTATGAATGGGATTCTCCTGCTTTCTTTCTTGGTTCACTGTTGGCACACAGGAATGCTGCTGATTTTTGTTAATTTAGTATCCTGCCATTTTGATGCCCTTGTTTATTACTGCTAAGAGTCTTTTGGTGGAGTTTTTTGTGTCTTTTATGTAAAGAATGATGTCATCTGCAAATAAGGATAGTGTGACTTCAAATCCCTTTTATTTGTCTTGTTTGGTTGCTTTGTCTAAAGTTTCCAGTAATGTATTGAATGGGAGTGGTGAGAGTGGACATCCTTGTCTTGTCCTGATTTCAGAGAGAATACTTACAGTTTTTGCCCCATTTAGGTATGATGTTGGCAGTGGGTTTGTTGTAAATGGCCTTAATGGTTTAAGGTAAGTTCCTTCTAATTTTAATCATGAATGGATATTTGATTTTTGTCAAAGGCTTTTTCTGCATCTATTTAGAAGATTGTAATTTTTATCCTGTTTATGTGGTATAATACATTTATTGATTTGTGGATTTTGAACCATCCTTGCATCCCTGGAATGAAGCCATTTTGGTCATGATGGGTAATCATTTTAATGATTTATTGTGTTCTATTTCCAAGTATCTTGTTAAGAATTTTTGCATGTGTGTTGAGTCCTTGTCCCGTCTCGGTATCAGGGTAATGTTAGCTTCAAGGAATGAGTCTGGCAGCATTCTTTCCCTTTCAGTTCTATGGAACAGTTTGTGTAGTACTGTTCATTTCTAATTGCATTGGTATGAGTCTGTTTTTTTTTTTTTTGGTAAGTTTGGGTATGAGTTTA
The DNA here is from genome assembly GCA_004026905.1 of Hystrix cristata. Lineage (NCBI taxonomy): Eukaryota > Metazoa > Chordata > Mammalia > Rodentia > Hystricidae > Hystrix > Hystrix cristata. Next base: position 44,949 of record PVJO010006802.1, read on the forward strand.
TGAATCTTGTTTATCCTTTCAAAGAACCAACTCTTTGATTCTTTGGTCCTTGTAGTATTTTTAGTGTCAATTTCATCAATTTCTGTTCTGATCTTTATAATTTCTTTTCTACATTATTTGGATTGCTCTTGGTTTTCTAGGACCTGGAGATGTATTACTAACTTATTTATTGGGTCCACTGTGTTTTTCTAATGGATAGTCACAGCTGTAAACTTCCCTCTTAGAACTGGTTTCATTGTGTCTCATACATTTTGGTAACTTTGTGCTGCCATTGCCATTTGATTCTAGGACCTTTTCAATTTCTTCCTATAGTAGGGGACCTCAACACCCCACTCTCACAAACAGATCAACCAGACAAAAAAATTAATAAAGAATATCAGAGTTGAACCACACCGTTGAACAAATGGACTTTAATATCTATGGTATTTTATCCAACCAAAGAATATACATTTTTCTCAGCAGCATACTAAACTTTCTCCGAAAATAGACTGTATCTTAAGCCATAAAGTCTGCATTTTTAAATACAAAAGATTGAAATAATCTGCAAGTATTAGGACATAGCAGAATGGAACTAGAAGTTAACAGCACACAGAATCACAGAAACTACAAAAGCACATGAACATTAAATAATATGCTCTTGAATAATCAATAGGTAATACAAGAAATCAGGAAGAAAACTGCTTTCTTGATATAGATTTTTAAATACATAATTGTTCACGTTCATATCTGAACTTACTATAGACACTGACACACTTTGCTAATTCTCAAATGGATCAAGTCACATGTTTCAGCCTTATTTAGCAAATATAAGTTAAATAAAGATTTGTTAAGCATTTATTTTAGTGTCAACAGGTTTTTCCATTTGGGCCTGTCTTTCAGAGTCATTCTCTTGTTGCTCTGCTTTGTCAAAGTAGATTTGCTTGATAGCTATATCAATTATTGCTTTCTAACAAACCACTTCAAAATTTAAAGGCTTTCAAATAATAATCATTTAGTACTCCTCGTGAGTCTAAAGGTGAGTTGGTCAGTTCTAATCCATCTAGGCTCAGCTGACTTCAGCTGGGTTCATTCAGTGTATCTGATGAGCTGGCTGGTTTGTTAAAGTGTGTGAAGCGTATTAGCCAGGTCTCATCATCCACCAGGCTATTCTGACTTTTTGTAACAGCAAACTCCCAGACGAACCAGGAGGAACATACAAAAACAAGTTCTAGGCTTGGAACAACTCAATATTGACCACATTCTATTGATCAAAACAAATCACAGAGTCTAGATTTAGGATGTGAAGGTGCTGCAGATTTACATTGCAAAGAGGCATGACAACAAGGAGGGTGGTTTTTGCAGTCTGTCAACAGTAGTTACAAGAATTAGGGATATTTGAAATTCTGATCCTTAAGTTTGTGACTTTTTAATTCTTCATGCAAGTTACCTGGTGGAAAAGCAGAACCATTGTGATGAAAAGGATAAGAACTTAGAATTTAGAGACCAACTAAAGTTCATATTCCGGATCTCTTACTTATTTGGGCAATCCCGTAAAAGTTAACCTTCCTGGTAGTCAGTGGATAATGGCTGACTCATCTAAACCTCAGATTCTTTGTGTATTATCAAGCAAGGGATAGGTGTCTGCAAAGTACTTAAATAATTGGTTCTTTTCTTACAAATCTGTCTCCCACACTCCCACATTGGAGGTATGAAGCTCAGTGACTTCCTTGAATTAAAAAGGAAGAGAATGTTATCACTATGTACATCTAAAATGTACCATTAAAATAAAATTTTATAAAAAAGAAAATATATAAAGAATGGGAAGAGGAATATTTGCAGCCTAAAATGAAGTGACTACTCACTGAGGTATTTTCCTATAATAATAGAAAGGCTGAGGCCCATTAAGAGATACAGATATACAAGCTGTGTTTCCTTGAGTAGGATTCCCTATGATTCATGGGATGAGAATCATGATATTAACAGTCCAAACCTAAATGTTTTTAAGGAATTCTTGTCCATCTTAGACACACTTGATCATTTAACACCAATCTGGAAATTACCACTTCTGAAAATTAGATACTGCATGTCTTGGTTACTTTCCTCACTGCTGAGACAAAATACCTGACACAAGTTAAAGGAGGAAAAGTTTATTTTGGCTCTCATTTTGTAGAGGTTTCAGTTCATAGTGGGCAGGCAGCAAGTCAGGAGGATATAACAGAGGGGCATCTCAAGAGGAGAAACAGATCATGGCAGAGCAGGCAGGAGGCAGCAAAGTACCAGTAGCAAGATACCCTTTCCCTTTTGTCCCATCCAGGATACAGGGCTTTTGTTTGATGTCACCCATACCCAAGGTGGGCCTTTCCATTATCCACACCCAGAAATATGCTAAACCAATTAGTGGATTCATTCAGGATTTATCTGGTATCACGCACTGTAGTCCAGCCACCTCCAAAAAGCCACACCTATGAGCACATGAGACTTTGGGGGAACATCTGGGTACAAACCATACACTACATAAGATAGGAAAAAGAACAGTATCATCCCACATTACCAGTTGAAAACTGGCTGCTTTTAAAAAACTAAAAGGGCCACCTAGTAATAATCATATGAGCTTCATTTCCCTATGCTAAAATCAGTTTCATAATAAGTAGAGATGAGACATTTAAATCTCTCCATCCTACTAGTAAGATGAAAAAAGAAAAGGTAACACATACACGTAGGGTAAAACTAGATTCATTTAATGCATACAGAGGACCAGATATCTCAGAATCTAGATAATGAGAAATGTTAACTAGAGTTTTTAATGCCTGTTTTAGGAGAAATACCAGGTAAATATTCTCAAAGAACTGGAAGCCCACACTGAACCTTGTTTAACATTCGCTGTTTACATCAATAAAGCAAGTTGGTTGATTTTCCTGTGCCTTAGCTATCATTTATGTTTAATAATTACACATTATTTTAAGAAAAGGAAGTTTGGGTATAGTTTCTTATTAATGAAAAATAAAATGTTTCATAGTGGTCAACCAGTAGTATTTGGTATAGAATCCTTCAGGTGATTTTTTTTAAAACATTTAGACTACATCAGCCTTTATGAATTTGTCTTTGCTTTTCTAATCAGTATTTTGCAACTTCATTCTTTACAAAGACCATTTTCAACCATAAATCAAGGGAAAAGTCAAATTCTCCAAGGATAATATCCTTGGATAACATCCTTGGGGAAACCAAGAATATTTCCCCAAAACATTCAGTGGTATTTTCATGTCAGTGTATTTTTTTTAAAACCTGTAAAAATGGACTGGTGACAAAAGATTCTTATCTGGGAAGGGTAGTTAATTTCAAAGACGAGGTCTTGCTGAGTTGTCCAGGCTGTGATCTTCCTGCCTCAGTCACCCAGAACACTGGGATTACAGGCATGCATTACCACACCTGGTGAGAGAGCATGTTCTTTATCTTGAAGGAATTGGCACCTGCCTGGGGAGCCATGAGGCAGATACGTGACATAACTGAGAAACAGTTAAATGAAGTAGGTACTGAAGAGTGTACCAGAAATCAGAGAACAGTAAAGCTAGTGTGGGAGAAAGGACAATGCATAGTTAGATAATTGTTCCTCATGCAAATTAACATGTCCTGTGTGTCACATTTCATCCTGTATACAAAGTTCCACAGATGTTGTCCTAAGGGTAGCCTGAAGCTAGATGCAAAATCCATCACACTTGAATCGTGACCCTTTTTTTGGCACTCCTTTCCCTTCTGCCAAAATGAAGGACATGGTATCCTTTGTAAACCTACATTTTAGTGGCTAGTTTTCAAAACACCAAATGAATTTATGCTTCATCAGTGAAAGTTAACAGTTGAATACTGAGGGCTATTTCTGTTTTAACAAATGATACACCCTAAGGAAAGAATGCCATCATAATGGTGGTATTTCAAGGATTAGTAAAAAGCTAGATACTTTGAGTCAAAAGAGCCCTCTAAATGCGCCTCAAATCACAACTACTTCACACACAGGAATCACCTGTGTCTCCTATAGAACAACAGCTACGTTGGTTTTTTTTTTCTCCCTCTTCTGTCATTCATTCTTCATCTCCAGGCCCCCACTGTACCTTTTCCAACTCTAATAAGTCACAGATAGTGGATTAGTCAAGACTAGTATCGTGAATGAACTAGTGATACAAAACTCTTCCTAGTATGCACAAAGAAAAATAGATTTTTTTTTTGCTACCCCCATTTGTCACAGGGGTACAGCCCAAGAATCTAAATGGTTTTAGAAACTCCCTAGAAAATTTGGGTGATCACCCACATTTGAAACCACTGCTCTAAGGACAACAAAAATGCCAATAAATTCTATTGCCAGGGAGGTGATTATAAGACTTGTAATCCTGGTAATATGAAGAAAAGCCTACAGAAGCCAAATATATATTTTACATCATACTCAGTTACCTGAGAATAAAGTCAAAAGCACCTGGGCAGGTGGAGTCTTGCTCTTCACACAGGCCCACTGTCTCTCCCCTTCCTTTCTCCTCGTATCTGTCATGAACATGGGCACATAAAGAGGTTGCATTGAGAAAAGCAAAAGGTGTGATGTAATGAATCTACAAAAGGTATGGAGGCTTCCTTAATACCCTGGTTCTGCTAGGACCTCTGTGTGTCTTTATGTGAGAATTTATCCAGTGTTCTTTCTCACTCTTAACCATCCTTCCTTCTAACTTTGCTTGTGTGTCAAATATGAGTATTTTTTTTTCAGGGGGGTTCCTTTGATCTTCCAGGTTTACATCAACCTTTTAAAAAAAACTCTACATCTTTCAACTTTTTAACAGTAGTTATTTTCCTTATTTTATCTTAGAAAAAAATCTAATTGGCATAGGCTTAACTTCAGGGAACTGCCTCTGAAAGCTAAATAACATAGAGGATTTATGAAAATATAGTAGCACATTATGCCTAATTTAAAAGGGGAGAAATGAGTAGCACAGTGTTGTGAAATACCAAACCTTTTCTTGTGTTTTGTATCTAAGGATTCAGCTAATACTATTAACAAATTAACTTGATTATTTTGATTTAAGGATCCCCTTTAAAAAAAAGTATTGTATACTTCATATTTCTTATTAGTTTTGTTAATAGTAAGAACTGATACAGGGAAGTAGATTCATGATGTTATCAAGTGGCAGTGTGCTATTAGGATATATGCTGATCTTTTGCTTTTTGGTATTTTTTTATACTTTCCAGAAATTGAGGACTATAAATAAATGTGCAATTTTTCATTATTTTTGAGGTACCTGCGATTGAACCCAGAGGCACCCAACCACTGGGCTATATCTCCAGTTCTTTTCTTTTAAAATTTTATTTTAAAGTTTTGGGACAAGGTCTTCCTAAATTGCTCAGGCAGGATTCAAACTTGTAATCCTCCTACTTCAGCCTCCCTTGGTGTTGGGATTACAGGTGTATGTGACTACACCTGGCTCAGTTTTTAAAATTTTGAGTAACATGCTAATTTGTGCAATAATGCGAATACTTGTATATACAAATTATATCCCTTAAAAATGTATCATGGACATCTTCCCATATCGAAACAAATCTACCTTATTCTAACAATCAAGTGGATATACCATAATGTATTTAACGAGACATACATTAAGGAAATTTTGATTAATTCTTTTGGTGGTATTATGAACACCATTACACTGTACATTTTTGTGTATGTATCTTTATGTGTATATGTTTTTGTGTCTGTGTATATTTTCCTCCTCACTACTTCATGTCTTTCTGTAGGTTCAAATTTAGAAAAGTTTTAAATTATCTTAAATATCAGAAACATTAAATAATACATTTCTTATACTTTTTTATTTTTATTGGTATGTTTGCAGTACATAATGATTACATTCATCATGGGGAGTTGGTACATGTAGACAACACATTTTAATTCTTTTTACATCCCTTTCCCCTGCCATCTTGCATGCCTCCCTCCAGCTCTTGGTCCCCTTCTAATTTGCAGTAGATTTTCTTGTTTCCTATTATTTATCTTTTATTCTGCTCTTATTTATACTTTGGTTTTCTCATAGAAGAGAATCCATGTAATATTTAATGTCTGATTTATTTCACTTAACATCCTGATCTTGAGGTACATCTGTTTTCCTACAAATGACTCAAATTTATCCTTCATAGCAGAGGAGTAGTCCTCCATTGTGTATAACACCACATTTTCTTTATTCATTCATCTTTTGATGAGCTGTAGTAATTTTTCTAGAGTCAATGGTTTGCAAGAGAGCAGATCTAATACAGGACAAGTCCAAGTTACAACATTTACACACATAAGCCAAATGCAAGAAGCGTGCACAACATCTGCTTATACATTGGAGACCCAAAAGATCCGGTGAAGGGCTGGGACCCCACGGCAGTGTCCCATGTGTATATCCGTGTCTGCACTAAAAGGCTGAAGAAATCTATGCTGGAACCAGGATACAATGTTTGCACCAGAGATGAAGACCAGAGCTCCCCTGAAGCAAACATCAGCCATCCTCCTTGACAGCAAGACCCCGAGCTCCCTCTGTGATGAGAACAGCCAAGTTCCCTTTGGGAGAACCAGCCGCAGCAGAGCTTCTCCTGGGAAACAGCCAACCCCTGTCTTCTGTTCCCATTCTCCTTTATGTTGTGTTGGCAACAATCCTCAGGTGGATCTTCTACACCTGGAACCACACCAACTCAGTCCAGCTGGGCGTTCCTACTCAAGTTGACCGTATCGGTTCACCACATAGGCATATGGGCTGTTTCCAAAATTTAGCTATTATAAATTGTGCTTCTATAAACATGGGTATGCATGTATCACTGTAATATGATGACTTCAGCTCTTTTTGGGAAAACAGCTAGAAAAGGATTAGCTGGGTCAAACAATTTCTAGTTTTAATTTTTGAGGAGTTTCCATACTGATTTCCATAGCGGTTGTGCAAGTTTATACAGTTTTCCCACCAACAATATAGGAACAAGTGGGTCCTCGCCAGTAGTCTTGCTAGTATTTATTATTTGATTTCTTGATAACAGCCATTTCTGGAGTGAGATGAAATTTCACTATTTTAATTCACATTTCTCTAATGGCCAGTGTTGAACATTCTGTCATGTATTTATTAGCCATCTGGACTACTTCTGAAATGTGTAAATGAGGACTAAAATGTTTGGGAAAGAGAAATAAATTGTTCAAATGGGAAGGGGAACAAGATGGGGGAAGGAATGAAGGGACAAGAAAAAAATAGAAGAAGTATCTATTCATTTCTATTACCTGTTTTTTGATTCACTCTTATTGGGAGGGTGGGGCAGTATAATTTTTTTGAGTTCTTTATTCTACATATTAATCCTCTGAGGATCCCCTTCTCTAGGTTGTCTTTTCACTCTGTTGGTGTTTCCTTTGCTGTGCAAAAGCTTTTTAATTGGATATAATCCCATTTGTTGATTTTTGATGTTATTTCTTAAGCAATTAGGGTTCTGGCCTATGCTTAGTCATCAAGAATTCACCTATTTTTATCTTCCAGCAGATGGTATTTTTGTTTTAATATTTAGATCTTTGATCCATTTTTACTTTAGTAGATAGTGAGAGATATGGGTCTAGATTCAATCTTCTGCGTATGTATAGCCAGTTTTCCCAGAACCGTTTGCTAAAGAGGTATCTTTTCTCCAGCGTATGTTTTTGGCCCCTTTGTCTAAGAACAGATGGCTGAATGTGCTTGGGGTTGTTTCTATATCTTCTGTTGTGTTCCATTGATCTATATGTCTGGTTTTGTACCTGTACCATGCTGTTTTTGTCACTGTACCTCTGTAAAATATTGGAAGTCCGGGGTTGTGATGCCTCCTGCTTTGCTCTTGTAGGCCAGGACTGTATTTGTTGTTCTGGGTCTCTTCTGTTTCCATATGAATTTTAGGGTGGTTTTCTCCAGTTCTGTGAGGAATGCTTTTGATATTCTGATTGAGATTGCCTTTAATCTATATACCAGTTTGGGAAGTATGGCCATTTTGATAGTGTTGGTTCTGCTTATCCAGGAGCAGGGATTTCTTTCCATTTTCCAATATCCCGTTTGATCTCCTTTTTCAGAGTATTATACGCTTTTGTAATAACATTCTTTCATTTCCTTTGTTAGGTTAATTTGTAAATGTTTTTTTTTGAAGCTACTGTGAAGAGTATTGTTTTCCTTATTTCTTTCTAGGTGGGTTCATTATTGGTGTACAGGAAGGCTATCAACACTTGTGTTTTACTTATTTTCTGTAGTAATTGTGTGTCACCTGTGAAGCTCTGCAAAGGATTTTGGAGAAGCTGAGTTCAGATATAACTGCTGACCTGTTGTCAGCTTGGAGTCTTAACAAGCCTATACGTTGAATCTAGTATCTGCTTGCACGCCAGCATCCTATTACTGAGATAGGTGTTTTTCATCACTTTGAGGTAGCCATCCTGAATTTTAAGATGGAACCTATAGAAAATAGGTAAAATATGAAGGCCCAAGATGCTTGGGAAAAACAGCATAATATAGATACTAAATAAAAAGACGACTGAAAATTCAAGTCTCAAGTCCTAAATTTAGCTCTTTTCCTATGCATGTTTTGACTCACTGTATTTTTAATCTCTTGGTTTCTTTTACTTCTCTGTAAGGTCAAATAAATTACTAACAATTTAGACTATTAGAAAGTTAAACAATATAAATTGTCAACATGCTAAAAAGGCAGTGAAGGCAGAAGCATAATATATATTAATAAAGTGGCAAAATATGTAGAAGTCGAAGGATAGGATAGATTAACTGAAGTTGATGGAAGTATCTTAAACTTTTTTTGTGTTTTACCATAGGTATCAGCTTTAAAATTTTGTAATAGACACAAAAGGTGCACCTTTCCTGTATGGCTTAGAGAATAATAAGCAAACACCTCTTTGCACCTACCACTCAATTTGAGGAACACATTGTAGCTTTGCTGTTCACTTTATGCTTTTGCCCAGTATGTTCCCTTCCTCCCTTCAGTATCATGCTAATGAATTTTGTAGGTTTTAGATTCTTCTACTCCACTCTATGATTTTACTAACACTTCAGTATATGGAGTGTTTTGTTCTGTTGTTTGAGACTAGGTTTCACCGTGTTGCCCAGGGTAGCCTTGAACTGGTGCCTTGTGTTCGGCTGAACCTGCTGCCTCAGCCTGGTGGTGACCTGGGATCGCAAGCCCTGTCTGTATATCCTTAAGTAACACATTAGTTTTAGGTAGTTTTTAACTTTACCAATTGGATCATGTTAAATAGTCTTTTATAGCCTATTTTTAACATTATGTTTGTAAGATTCATCTCCGTAAATTGGATAAAAATTGTCCATTTAAATCTTTTTTTTTTTTAATGAAGAGATTGTGATTAGAACTTAGAATAAATATTGGTTCCAAAGTTCCCAAAAGCAAAACTTTGTTTTGGTATTCTGGGGGTACTCTGCTTTACTGAAAACAAATAAAATGTTAAGTTATACATGTGTGATTCAGAAATTAGAGTAGTAATTGTGCTTATTGAATGGGATGATGATAAGCAGCTTTTGAATGATTATACAAGGGAAGCTTGTAGGTCACTTTTAGTCTACCCAATTTTTATACTCTAAAAGTTGGGACAAATTTTAAAGACTCAGTGTGAGACATTTATGATAATGATCGGATGTGATAAAGCACAGGGAAGGAATTTCAGAATTTAGTGTTAAATAAAAGTTGAGGAGTAGTTCAACAATTTGAGTATAAGCAAACAATTATTTTGGAAAGAAAAAGGGATGAATATTTTACCTTAGCAACAGTGACATCAATAATATTAAGTTATGGTCACATAGAACTCATTGTTTAGAAAATGCTCTCATTTGTGATCTCTTTTTAATGATAATCCTAAAAGGTAAGAGAAGAGAAACAAGTTAACAAAAGACATACTTCTGGTAAATGGCAGAGATTGGGAATGACCTCAGGGCTCTTCTTGTCCATCCTAGTGTTCTTCTTGGTACTTTTTTGTCTCCTGAGCATCACAGATGCAGTTTCTGCAGTGTGTAATGTCTGTCAGCAAGCATGATCTGCTGACTTCTGCACACTCTCATATCCTAGGAAGGACTGAAAGGAAAAAAAGCTGGATTCTAGCCCAAGAACTGAGAGTTACTAGAGCAACAAAAATGACCATTAGGAACCATGAAGAGACCAAAATGATTTCTACTTAAGAGCTAGGCTATGTACTAAAAATCTGCAATAGTTGTAAGCCAAAAGCAAAAGCACATATCCACTAAAAATGTGGAAATTGAAAATTAAAGGAATTGTCAAAGTTCTTGAGTTTTAAGAAAAACAATTTCAGTCCAATAATTATGGTATTAGTAATTTGTCTGGTAATCTCAAGTGCCCATCTAATAGATAATGGATATAAAATGGAAAAAAAAACTTTACATTTTTAAAGACTAATACATTAAACTAGAAAACTTTGCCCTGTTGTGGTCGTTGGTCAATTAAAGATTCATTTAGGTATCAGAGAACTCATAGAAAACTTTTGTTTCTATAATTAAGAGTCTTCCATGCCTTACACCTGATTTTTCACTTGGCTGTGGCTGATAGTCTATGAATATTTGAAAGACAAATTTTAAAAGCTTTATCCTTGAACTGATAGATTTCTAGTGGTTGATTGCCTTCTCTCTCAGAAACTAAGTTCTAACCAGGCAGACCGTTGCTGACAATTTGTTTTATATAGACTTAATTCCACTTTCTTTAAACTTCAATTTATTTTTCCTTTTCTTTCACTGCTATTTTACTTGATCCTTGAGTCAGTAAAGGCTTCCAAGTGGGAAATTTTGTGCTTCTGTATCTGTCACGAAACTACTGAAATATGTAGGTGTTCAGTAATAGCTTTATGCCAGATCAATACAGCCTCAGGTAAATGCCATTCACCGCTAAAGTCTGGAAGGACTATTGTGTTGTAACATACAGGCGATGTTCTTAACATACTGGCTTCATGTCTTACGATTTCTTTCCACAAAACACACAGTTTAAAAAATTCAAGTTATCACTGAGCCCCAGAAAAGATATTCTCAAAATTAATTTATCCACTCATACGTGCTTTATTCCTCAGAATTAACATTTTTTTCCTTTAAGAAAAAAGCCTTTAGATAGTATAATATCTTACAGAGAAAGAGCCATATTCCAAATTAATCTGCTCTTCTATGAATTTTTAAGTTGGATCCTTTAAAAAACAAACTCTATTGAAATTCATTCTTGGGCTAGGGATCTAGATCACTGCTAGATGCTTGTCTAGCATGTGCACGTCCCTGGATTCAGTCCCTACACTGTAAACGAAACCATGAGATGCACTCTTTATTAGGAAAGTGATTAAAATGTCTCTCCCAAATTGTATTTTGATCATCATAATCTGTTCAAGTACTTGAAGCAAATATAAAATTACCCATTTTTTGTATACAAAACAGATTGAGAGAGATTAAGTGAGTTAGGCAAGATTAAGGCAGCAGTTAGGATTTGAAAGTAAGTCTTGGTTTTGATTCTATGCCTGATCCCACTTCCCTTCTGTGCTTTCTGCTCCATGAAATTATGTAAGTGAATGTTTACTTCTTTTTTAGCAGTGTCCCTATTTTATAAATTAAGGCATTTCTGTCCATCTTTATGGATTTGGGCAACTTTACCCTTGAGAAGCTCCCCTTTGAAAGCTTTGTGAACTTTCTTATATCAAATAAGAATTAAAAACTGGTGATTGGTTAAGTACCAATTCCAGAGAAGGCACCACTGTACCCACAACTTTTTTTATGTTTTATATACAAAATTGTATAGAGTCCATGCAACAAGCTGTACACATGCCTGCATATCACCAGGCCAGTTTTAAAGTCCTGGATCTCCATCTCAGAGCCATAATCTTATCCCCAGTGACTGGAAGTGAAATGTACAATAGCAAGAGATGTCAACAAATTAAACACTCTGTAAACAAGTTCTAAAAAACCACTGTAATAGCATTCAGATTGCCCAAAATTTTCCATATCCATATTGATGAACTCTGAGAAATTTGACTGGGAAGATTTTAAACACATTTTAAAATAGGTAACCTTTTCTGTTCTCCTTCCCCTTCTTCCCCCTGTTCTTTCTCCTCTTGTCCTTCCTTTTGTACTTTTTGGCAGTACTGGTGGCTGAACCGAGGGCCTTTGCACTGAGCTGCATCCCAAGCTCATTTTTAATTTGAGACAGGGTCTTGCTATGTCACCAAATTGCCCAGGCTGGGCTTGAATTTGCAGTCTTCCTGCCTTATCCTCCAAGGGTGCTGGGATTATAGGTATGTACCACTGTGCTTAGTTTAAATAGCCAACCTTTAAAGTGTACACAGGAAACAAGTACAGTACTTGAATACTCCTTCCCCTTCTGATCTGACACCGCCAGAATGAATAATTAGCACTGTAATCGGTTTAGAGTACTGTTACACATGGTATTAATGTCATTTCTCATGACTTAGTCTTTCCCCTGGTTACCAGATGAATACTTTAGAGCACAGTTTTTCAACTTTATCACTATTGACATTTTGGACCAGGTAATTCTTTGTTGTGGGGGCTGTTCTTGGCATTGTATTTAGCAACATCTCTGACGACTGGGAATATTTCTGTATGGATATGCCTATTCTGGACATTGCTTTTAAGTGGAAATCATACATATATATGTGGCCTTTTGTGTCTGGCTTCTTAGAGTATTGCCAAGGTTCACCCTTGTCATTGCATGTAATAATACTTCATTTCTTTTTATGGTTTATAGATGTTGTACTGTTGTACAGTATTCCATTTTGTAGTTAGACCACATTTTATCTATTACTCAGCTAATGGACATTTAGGTTGTTCCCACTATTAAGAATAAAGCTATTGTGAATATTCATGTGGAAGTTTTTATGTGGACATATGTCTTTGTCTTGGGTAGATACGCAGGAGTGGGGATACTAGGTCTTCTGTTAACTCTGTTTAACATTCTGAGGGTCTGCCAAACTGTTTTTAACAGTGACTATATCATTTTATAGTTTTGCTAGCAATACATGAGAGTTTCTATTTTTCCCCTTTTGTCTGCACTTGTTATTGTCTTTTCCATTATAGCTGTTATAGTCATAGCTCCTTGTATTTTTTATTTGAATTCCCAAAATGACTGAGGGTGTTGAGCATTTTCTCATATGCATCTTGGCCATTTATATATCTTCTTTAGAGAAAGAGTAATTCAAGTCTTTCGCCCAGTTTTAAAATGAGGTCTTTTTCGTCATTTGTAAAGTGAGCTTGTGTGTGCATGTTCATTCTAGGTACTAGACCCTTACCAGATAAGATTTTCAGATAATTTCTCCCATTTAGAAGGTGGTTACTTTACTTTCTTGATAGCCTTATTTGACTCTCAAAAAGTTTTAATTTTGATAAAGTATAGTTTCGTTTATTTTATTTTGATTGCTTGTGCTTTTGGTGTCATATCTTTAAAAAGTTGCCTGTAATCAAAGATCCTTCAGAATTTCAGATGGTGTGAGGGCTTATGCCTAGGTCTTTGTTGCATTTTGTTTATTTAAATGATATGAGGGTAGGGATTTAACTTTATCCTTTTGCACTGAGATGCTTAGTTGTCCCAGCACCATTTGTTAAAAACATTACTCATTCCCTATTGCATGGTCTTGATGCCTTGCAGAAAGCAATTTACCCTAAATGTGTGGGTTTATTTCTGGACTCCAAATTCTGTTCTGCTCATGTCTGTGTCTGATCTTCTGTCAATACCATATTATTTTGATTACTATTTCTTTGTACTGAGTTCTGAAATTGGGAAATGTGAGTGTTCCAGCTGTTCTTTTTCAAAATCGTTTTCCTATTTTGTATTATTGGTGTATCTATATGAATTTTAGGATCAGCTTGTCCATTTCTGGGGGGAAAAAAGCACTTGGAATTTTGATACGGAGTATATTGAACCTGCATGTCAATATGGGGAATATCATTATAACAATATTAAGTCTTCCAACTCACACACGAGATGTCTTTGCAGTTCTATAGATATTTACTCACTTTTAACAAAGTTTTGTAGTCTGGTTGAAATTTATTTCCAAATATTTTAGTTCTTTTTGATGCTATCATAAATTTTTTTCTTTCATTTTCAGATTATTCCTACTGTAAAAGTAATACAGCTGATTTTTGGGTGTCAATTTTGTATCTGTCAACCTTACCAAACTTGTTTATTAACACTCATACGAGTGGGGTTTGTTTGCTCGTTTTGGGTTTTGAGGGTTTTCTGGTGGATTCTTTAGGGTTTCTATATACAAGATAATGTAATCTGCAAATGTAGTTTTACCTCTTCCTTTCCAGACTGGAGACTTTTTCTTGCTTAACTACCCTAGTTAGAACCCCCAATATAATTTCAAACCATAATGATAAGAACAGATAGCTTTGTATGGGCCTTGATCTTAGGTGTAAAGCTTTGAATTTAAATTTATTAGCTGTGTGGGGTTTTTGTAGATGCCCTTTATCAGACTGTTGAAAGTTTTTGTGGTTTTTCTTTTTAATCCTGAAAGGGTATGAGATTTTGTTAAATGCCTTCTGCATTTGTTGGGATAATTTCTTGTGTTTTATTGTTTGTTTGGTTTATTATATTAATTGATTTTCATACATTGAACCAACCCTTTTGGGGTTTAAACTCATTTGGCTGTGGTTTGTAATCCTTTTAATATGCTCCTATATCCAGTTTGCCAGTATTTTGTTGAGGATTTTCCATTTATATTCATAAGGGATATTGGTATGTCATTTAATTGTGGTATCTTTGGCTTTGATATCAGAATAGCATTGGCCTCACAGACTGAGTTAGGAAGTGTTTCTTCTATTATTTAGAAGAGTTTGAGGATTATTGGTAATTTGTCTTCAAGTATTTGGTAAAATTCATTAGTGAAGCCATTTGATTTCAGTCTTTTAAATTTTGTTTTATGGCCTACTGCATTGTCTATTCTAGATAGGGTTCTTTGTGCATATGAGAAAAACGTGTATTTTGCTTTTGCTGGATGGAGTATTTGGTTTCTCCTAGGTCTAGTTAGTATGGTGGCATTTAAGCCTGTTGTCCTACTAATTTTCTGTCTAGTCATTCTGTCTCTTGAAAGTAGGGTTTTGAAGTCTCTAATATTGTTGTTCATCTCTCCAGTTCTGTCACTGTTGACCTCAAATATTTTGGTGCTCTGTTGTTAGGTGCGGATAAGTTTATAATCTTGATGAGCTGACCTTTTTATCATTATACAGTTCCCTTTGTCTCTCAAACCAACTTATATTTTAAGTCTGTTTTGTCTCATGTCAGTGTAGTCTCTCCAGCTACATGGAATATTTTTCCATTCTTTTACTTTCCATCTATTTGTATCTTTAAGTGTGTATGTGTCTCTGTCTGCCACTCTCTGCCATCAACATTTAATGTAATTATCAATAGGGAGAGCTTCTGATATTTTACTATTTGTCATGTCCTTTTGTTCCCAAATTCCTCTATTACTGCCTTCTTTGTAGTAAATACCTATCTTCTAGGGTAATAATTTTAATTATCATTTCTGTAGTTTTGTTCTTAGTAATTGCTCTCGAGATTACATTAACCCCTTAATTTATAACAATCTAATTTGGAGTAACACCAACTTAATTTCAGAGTTAACAAAATTTTGGACTCTACCTCTCTCTCCTTTTCCTTTATGCTGTTATAGTCTCAGATTTACTTTCTACACTGGGTACCTATCAACATGGATTTGTAAATCATTTTTATATAGTTGTATTTGAGTCAGATAGAAAAAAGTGTTATAATCAAAAGTATTTGTATTGTCTTGTGATGTTTATTTATATAGGTACCTTTTGCTAGAATTCTTTATTTCATGTGAAGTAGTTATCCTCAGTCTTTTCATATCAACCTGCAAGTTTCTCTAACATTTGTTGAGGGGCAGGTTTGCTAGTGACAAACTTGCAGTTTTTGAGATCTGTGAATGTTCTCTATTTCTGAAGGGCAGCATTAGTGAGTACAGAATTCTTTGACAATTCTTTCAGCACTTTGAGTATGTCATCCTACTGTTTTCTCTGAGGACATAGTTTCTGATCAGCTTAGAGAGGATCACTTGTAGAAATGAGTTGCTGCCCTTGCTGCTTTCAAGATTCTCTGTCTTTGAATTTGACAGTTTTACAATCATATGTCTAGGTGTCCATCTTTTAGAATTGATTCTGATTGGAGTCTGTTGGGATTCTTGCATGTCTTCCATCAAATTTGGCAAATTTTTTTTTAATTGAAATATCCTTTGTACCCGTTTCTCTCTTCTGTCATTCTCATTATTTCTGTGTTGGTGTGAATGGTGTGTCACAAGTTTTGAAGACTCTGCATGTCCCCCACCATCACCTCACCCCTAGCCACCATTTTATCTTTCAGTTCCTCATACTGGATAATCTCAATTGACCTATCTTCAAATTCACTGATTCTCTTCCCACTGCTAACATTGCTCTTGAGCCTCTCTAGTGAATTTTTCATTTGTTTTTGTACCATCCACCTCCAAAGTTTGTTTGGTTCACTTTTATAATTTCCGTATATTAATATTCTCCATTTAATGAGACACTGATTCTATAGTTCTTTAGACATAGTTTCCTTTATGTCACTTAACATATTTAAAATAGTCCATTTTAAGTCTCTGTTTAAGTACAATGTCTTTCTAAGAAACAGTTTCTGTTGATTACTTTTCCTGTGCATGGGCTGTACTTTCTTCTTTGTATAATTGTGTAATTTTTGCTGAAAACTGGATTTTTAAATTAAAATTACCCAAAATTTATCCTAAATTAGACCATTACACAAACTTACAGACCATAATACATTGTGCTATTTGCATATAACAACAAGCAACATAAACAACCACGTAGATGCAGGTTTAGGTCACAGCTACATAAAGTAGACTGTAGTACATAGCATATGTGTTACTGTTTTAAATTTGGATTATTAGGTTCTTGTTTTTAGGATATCTTTATTCCTCTGAATTCCCATTCCTCTCCCCCTTTACCCTCTTCTTGTTCCCTTGGATCCTTTGCCTATTGGGTGAGATCTGTCCCCTTGTCTTTTTGTATCCATTGTTTACCATTTTCTTTGTTTGTACTTTATCTTGCTCAAAAGAGGAATACCATACATTCAGGCTTGTGACTCTGATTTATTTCACTCAACATTATGTTTTCCAGATCCATCCATTTTCCTATGAATGACTCTAATTTTTCCTCCTTTATAGCTGAGTAGTACTCCATTATATATAGATACCACATTTTGTTTATCCAGTTATCTGCTGATGGGCATACAGGCTGGTTCCAGAATTGAGCTATTACAAATTGTGCTGCTAGAAACGTGAGTGTACAAGTATCACTGTGGTATGATGTCTTTAGCTCTTTGGGGAAGATACCTAGTAGGGGAATTGCTGGGTTGTATGGGATTTCTACTTTCACGCTCCCATACAACCTGTAATTACTGATTTCTGTAATGGTTGTACTAGTTTGCATTCCCACCATCAGTGTAGTAAAGTTCCTTTTTCACCACTGCCACACCAGCATTTGTTATTGTTTG
Organism: Hystrix cristata; assembly: GCA_004026905.1. Lineage (NCBI taxonomy): Eukaryota > Metazoa > Chordata > Mammalia > Rodentia > Hystricidae > Hystrix > Hystrix cristata. Next base: position 62,484 of record PVJO010006802.1, read on the forward strand.
AGCTTCAAAAGACTGCCATTCTTTCCAGGTTAAGATGGAATCTTAGTTTTGTTTTAATTTGGATTTCTCTAATGGCCAAAGATGTTGAACATTTTTTCGTATATTTGTTGGGCGTTTGTATTTCTTCCATTGTGAAGTGTCTGTTCATTTCTCTAGCCCATTTCTTGACTGGGTCATTAATTTTAGGTGGTTTAATTTTTTTGAATTATTTGTATATTCTAGATATTAGTCTTCTGTCTGAGGAGTAGCTGGCAAAAAATTTTTCCCATTCTGTGGGTTTTCTCTTTATTCTGTTTATTGACTCTTTTGCTGTACAGAAGGTCTTTAGTCTAATATAATCTCATTTGTTAATTCTTGTTGCAATTTCCTGTGCAGTGGAGGTTCTGTTTAGAAAGTCCTTTTCTACTCCTAGGTCTTCAAGTGTTTTACCTATTTTGTCTTCCAGAGGTTCACTGTTTCTGTTTTAATGTTTAGGTCTTTGATCCATTTTGATTTTGATTTAGTATATGGTGACAGAGATGGGTCCAGAAAATTGGACATTTAGAATATAGATTAAGTATCCCTAATCCAAATATCTGAAATTCAAAATCCAGAACTTTTTGGGTGTCAACGTGACGATTTCAGATTGTAGATTTTTAAAAGTATTCAACCAGTAAAGTCTATGCAAATACTCCAAAATCAAAAAATACTTTGATACCTGAAACACTTTCCAAGCATTTGAGATAAAGCATACTCAGTGTGTATTACAGTGTGGAAAGTGAAGTGATTCTCTTCTCTATTCATTATTTGTGGTAATGAGTATTGAAGATATTGTTGAGTGACTTTTTTTTTTTTTAGATAATTCTGTGAAGTTTATATTCTTTTTCCATTGTGAACACCCTGAAGTCTCTGTTCCGTTAGTTGGTCATTTAATGATTGAACAGAACTTTCATCAAATGCCTGAAAGATACGTATTTTACAGATTGTGCTCTGTGTGGGTAGTTGAGGGCAGCCTTCAACTCTCACCCAGCGAGTTTAAAACCTTACTTTAGTCATTACTTACAGCTATATAGCTTCAAGGTCAACAGGAAGTGAGAGCTTTGGGCCTGTTTGGTCTTTCCTGTTTGTGTACAGCCCTCCTCATGCATGTGGCATTCTGGATTTCCAAGAATATGTCACGATTTCAGAGCCCTTATGGGACTCCCTAGCTTTTCCTTCCGAGTGTTCCCACTGGTAACCATCATCTCAGGCAGCAGCAAACTAAGATATTAGCATAGATGCTTTCCACACCACCCTTCTCCAAGTATAGGACTCTAGCACTCGTCAGTCGCAAATTAAGCAAAAATAAAGACAATAGTTTTGAGGTGGTCTTCCATGTAGCCACCAGACAGGTTAGAACAGTAATTCTGTGAATGAGGTGCATTCTGTTGCCTCCCATATCAGGAATATGGGTTGCTATTTTCATGGCTACTGCTGAGCTGGGATCAGGTAATGGAACCAGATAAAATTAAAATGCCACATAGTTTACCAAGATTCTTACTAAGAATCAGCTAAACATGTTTTTTTTTTGGGGGGTGGGGTATTTTTGAATAAGGATTTCCTGGGTTGCTACAAGTCTTTAGTTAATTTTCAGAGTTCTGAAAAAGTCTAAAAATGTTTGCTTTTTTCTTTGCTTTTATGAAGGGGCAGAAGCTAGAGTTCCTTACTCTTAATTTTTCTGACATTGCACTCATACTTGTTTTAAAAGCACCTTGTAAAACACAAATGCTTGTCTTTCTCAAGTCTCTCCCAGTTCTGAATAATTAAAAATACTCATAATCTCCTTTGGTTTGGGAAATGAATTCATATATTGGCCCAAATCCAGTATTAGAGTTCTCTGAAGCTATTTTACCACTTGTCTTAACTTTAAAATTTGATGATTTCTGTACATCAACACAGATGGTCCTCAATTTTTGACAGTTCAACTTTAGAACAAATGAGTTTTTTAATAGAGAAGTTATGATTGTTAGAAATTATGTGTTGATGCCCTGTCCACCAAACTTTTCATGGAAATCTAGAAATTTATTACAGCAACTGATCCATTTCTCAAGCCACTAGTATATGGTGGTACTGCCACCAAGCCAACAGGTTTAATAGTAATGCCATCTTTCTCTGTGTGATAGCATTTGAGCAGTTGATTACAATGTTTTCCTAGCTGCCCTAAAGAATCATCAAAAACTGTAGTGGGTGGGCATGTTCCTGTAACCCAGCTACTTAGAAGACTGAGGCCAGGAGGATCCCAAACTCAAGGCCTATGTGGGCAATTTAGTGAGACCCTGTCTCAAAAACTAAAGGATTAGGGATTTAACCAAGCACTCCCTGGTTCAATCTCCAATACCACAAAACAGAACTGTTAAGTGTGAGCTCAGAAGAGTCTAGGGCAAATATAGAGAAATTAACCTAACCTACATTTTATTACATACCTGTTTCCAGAAAACCTTTCCTTTGAAGAAAGGAACTGTAAAGATTGTTTTAAGTGCTACGTCTTGTGTTGTGATTTTATGTTATTTTAGAGAAATTAATGGAAAATAGACAAAGTATTATACTAGTGATAAGAATGTTGCATTTCTGGCTGAGTGTAATTGGTTAATTTGCATATGTTAAACCAGCCTTACATTCCAGGAATAAATCTCATTTGGTCACAATGAATGATCTTTTAGATGTGTTGTTGAATTTGGCTTGCTAGTATTTTATTGAAGACTTATGCAATAATGTTGATTAGATACTGGCCTATAATTTTTTTCCTTGGTAGTCTGACTTTGGTATCAGGGTGATCCTGGCTCTGTAAAATATGTTTGGAAGCATTTCTTCTAGCTGTCTTGGAAGATTTTAAGAAGTATAGATAATAATAATTCTTCGAATGTTTGATAGAATTCAGTCGTGACGCCATCTGTTCCTTGGCTGTGTTGGAAGGATTTTAATTTCTTCATCAGTCTCTTTGTTATGATCTATTCAAGCTTTCTGTTTCTTCCCGATTCAACCTTGGTAGGTTATGTTTTTCTAGGCATTTATTTTCTTCTGTATTATGTATTTTGTTGGCATAACATTGTTTATAGTAGTCCCTCAAGATCCTTTTTGTTTCTAAGATGTCTATTGGAACGTCTCCACTTTAATTTGTGTATTCTTTTTTTTTTTTTAGCTCCTTAGCTAGGTTTTGTGTTTTTGTTCTCCCCTCTCCAAAGAACCACCTCTTGGTTTTACTTATGCCCCACCCCCATGGCTTTTCTAGTCTAAGGATTTTATTTCTGATCTGATATTTATTATTTCTTTTCTTCCTCTTTTGCTTCAATTTATTTTTATTTTTCTAGGTCCTTGAAGCATAAAGTTGGGCTCCTTGAGCCTTCTTCTTTAATGTGAACTTTTTTTTTTTTGCTACATAATTTCCTCTTAGAACTGTTTCTGCTGTGTTCTGTAGGTTTTGTTATGTTGTGCTTCTTTTGTCATTTCTCTCGAGACATTTTTAAATTTGCTCTTCAGTTTCTTCTTTGGCCCATTTGTTGTTCAAGAGCATATTGTTTATTTCCAAGTATTTATGATTTTTCCAAGATTCCTTCTTTATTTCTAGTTTCTTATGACTGTGACTCAAAATGCTAGATATTATTTCAGTCTTCCTGAATTTATTTTTTATAGGCCTAACATGATCTATCCTGATAGATGTTCTTTACTGAATATTTTGTGCTTCTAAATACCAGTAACTCGGTAATTTACTAGTATGGAAATGTAATAGAGAAGCTTGAAAAGTTTCTTTTCTTTTAAGTTGCCATGTTGAATTTTAGTTGTCTTTTGAAGTCACCTCAAATCCTTTCTGAAACAAGGCAAATATCTTTAAAGGTTTTTTTTTTTTTTTTATGGTTTGATAGCACACAAAACTACAAAGAAAGAATTAACATTTTAAAGCTGGATTGTACACAAGCCAGTAGAAGAAGCTTTACAAATAGTGGTATAGATCAGAACTCATGCTATGCAAAACATTTTAGATAATATTTAATCATGTATGTGAAAAATGGGGCTTTTCTTTACAATCTAGTAGCTTTTCTGTGTGCCAGACTTCAACTTTGTTTTTAATTACTCAGTCAGTAGCGTAAGCTAAAACACAAATACCAGTAAAACTGTATGCATTCATACATGCTTTTCCAATTTAGTACATGGCTCTGAAATGTCCATTTCTGAAATTCAAGTATAGGTTTTAAATCTTCATTAGAAATAAAAATTTTTTAAAATTCAACTGTTTCAAAAAACAATTATATTTAGTACGTTTCTCTATTAGCAGTCATGAATATATAATACGTGCCTCCTTATCACATAAACAGTCCATTAATAAAAGTGAATACTTCAGTATTGATGAGTGGAGGAAGTGCCTGAGTACTTGGGGAAATAAGAGGAGAAAACTTTTGCTGGAAGATGGTCAAGGAAGATTCGAAGATTTGTGGAATCTTCCAAGTTTTCATACACATGATTAAATCTTCCTTTGAAGATTCCAGTAATGGACAGAATTAGCAAAAACCTAGCCTAGAGGCTCCTTGTAAAGATTTAGTATTATATATACTGCACTTGCTGCATGAATAACTTGGCATATTTGAGAACACTGAGAAAACCATATTGACAGTTCCTGTGAGAAACTGGTGAGAGATAGCACAGATTTTCATAAGGCCAGGAGATTCGGTAGAGCCTTGGAAATGAAACTTGTAGCTGTTCATGAGGATAAAGTAGGAGAGTGGTTTTCAAACTGTGTTTATATGCAAATTTTGATGATAAGCCTGATATAAGTATTGTCTATATAAACTTCATTATAGTTTTATTAGTTTACCAGCAGTTTCATTGATCTTACTGATTTCTTGCTAGATACTATAAATTTGAGCATATGAAAGAAGCTTTATCACTAAAATACCAACTTTACCTGTTTTGAGCATTTGCATAAAATTTAATTTTAAATGAAAAAATTTTGTTGCCTAGAGTTTGAAAACATTTTTCAGAAGGAACACATCAGAGTAGGTTAAAAATAAAGGCAGAGGGAAGAGTTAGGAGGCTGTAGTGTTCAGAATTTTTTGAAAGTATTTACACATAAATTCTCTGACATACTAGAATTCTTTTCCGAGGGGAGGAGGGGAGGAGAAGGGGATGACAAAAGAATTAAGCTATGTTATATACATGTACCAACTCCTCTCAATGAATGTAATTTTGTAATATAAACATGTACTAATAAAAATTTTTTTTAATTCTTTTCATAAATATTTAACAGTACCAGATATTTGATGTGTATAATGGCTAAAGCGTTCAAAGGATACTATCATATTCATAACTCATGGTCAAAGTGACACTAAGGCTGTCCCTCTTTAGAACTAAAATTCTTTATTTTTGTGAAAAACTTTTAAGGTAGATGTCCCAGATCCTTCTTTCTTTCTCATGTCCTCTTCTGGTTTTCCATGACTGAGCTAATGAGTGTCTCACTGAATATGTTAAAACAAATCTTTAGTGAGGACTTAATCTGTTGTAAATGTTAGATAATAATGCCTTATTTTAGAATGCCACCAAAACACTAGAGAGAATAAGGAAATAGCATGAAAACATATACATGTCTCATTTATTGGAATAGTGAATGGGAAGAAAAGCTGGCAGTAGGGTATGTGGAAAGGAAACATACATCCTCAGATCCTGACATGCTTTACCGAACATAAAGTTCTTATTTAGTAGTACACAATAATTAAAAATCAAGGCATTTTAACTTACGTGTTTTCAGATTAAAGAACTGTTCACCTGGCTTGATCAGGTATTCAAGAAAATATTGCTTAAATTTTTTGTTGCTTATTTCAGGATCATCACTTAGCTATTGACCAAATTTCAAAATTTTAGAACTAGTTTTAGTTCTGGAAGTCTGACAACTATATAAGGGTATTGTGAAGCAGGAGAAGACAGAGACTGGGAATGGTTTATGAACTTGTGGCAGCTCTACCACTTTAAAAAAGATATAAATTACAATGAAATAATGAAGGTATGTATTTTTCAGAGAAGACAATTAAAATACTGCACAGCATATTTTGTGTTGAATATTATAAATGCTATTTTGGAGGTACTACTCTGCAAAATGTTAAAAGGTAAAAAGTGTGGAAGGTAAAAGGGAAGAGAAAGGAAACATGACATTCCCCTATTTATAGTTTGTGACTCGCACTTAAACTACCTTTTGCCGATTCAATTACAAGCTGAGGATTACAGAATTCTTTTTAAATTGTTTAGCATTATTCTTCACTTATTTTATCCAATTTTAGCTTTTTCATATTGTGATACTCATTTCACGTGGAATAAAATGTATAGTTCCTTTGGGAAGCTACTAGCAATGTGGGGTTTTTTTTTTAAGTGTTTGAAAGGAAAAGTGGAAGCTAGAAGAAATAAATTCCTGTAATTATGTTTTACTGAACTAAATTTTAGTTTTCTTTGTGCATCATCTTCTTTCAAACTATTTACCATTGTGTAGAAAAACAAACTTGTTTTTCTATAGCAAACACACTGTAAGTAAATTGTAAATATAAAACATTGTACATATAAAATTGTAAATATAAAACTTCAACCTATTTAATGAATAGTTGATACTTCTTTAGCCTTTTGGCTTAAGAACTGAAATCTTGTTTATAAATTATACAATTTTCTGACAGATATTTTGGGTATTAACTATTGGAACAAAGAGTTTGATTTTATTTATTTACCTACTGATTGAAGTCTAATTTAAATCATATACCCTAGTGAGATCTTACAAACAGCCTATATACTGTTACCTATACTGGTCCCAGTACTTTATGCATATATTCTCCCTTTTGAGTTCTGAAAAAAGAAAAAAAAAGAAAATTTAGATATGATAATGATTAGCACTAAGTTTTTTCAGGAAAAAATGTTTAGAGAACAATATAGAATAATTTAGTAATTAAGAAATTTGGGGTGAGAAGAAAAATTATGGGAAACAAAAACAAAATAAGTAGAAGAAACATAGGGTCAAAGGATTGCAAAAAATGGAAGTGCAGAAATTACTGCATATAGTAGACTAAAAAATGGAATGGGGGGATTAAACCAAGACTAGTTGTGAAGATCTAAAAAAATTATTAAAATCCACAACATTGTTAATAAAGTGATCTGCTTTGCTATTTGGACTTGAGGATTAAGTGAATTTGTTCTATGTACTTAGAAACTGGCAGTCATAAAAATACTTAAGGTACTATAAAAGATGTAGCTTTACAGAACCTATGAAAAGTTGGTTCAACAAACATATAAAGAAGTAGCCAGAAAAACCAAGCCTGCACAGTTGTGCGTCTGTCTTAAAGTATCTAGCTGTTCTATTTAGGAGCTTCTTTTTTTTTCTATAGAAGCTGTTAAAGATATCTGTCATTTCTGTATTGCTCATTGTTTTGCTGCAAATATGTGGTTTAGAAAGTACTTTTGAGCCAGAGGTGGTGGCATATACTGTACTCCTGTAGTCCCAGTGATTTAGGAAGGCTGAGACGGGAAGATTACAAGTTAAAGGCCATCCTGGGCAACACAGCACCCGTGTCATGTATATTATTATTTGTTATAAAATATATATATAGCACGTACTACATATTATACATATGTAAATGGCTTAGGAGCATAGCTCCAATAGTAAAGCACTTGTGCACCATGCATGAGGCCCTAAGTTCAATCCCCAGTACTCAAAACAACAACAAAAAAAACCCTTTTGATTTTTAAAGTCCTTTGGAGTGGGATTTAAAATGTTTGATTTCATTTGATTCTAGGATTGACTTGATATTAATGAGAGCCTGGGACATTACCTTATGTCTGTCACTCATTTTAATATTCATTCATTGATCTCTCTGAATGGAAGATAATACAACTTTTTAGTGACAGCTGATACCAGGTGATGATATGTAACCTTGGGGAGACAGTTCAAGGAATTCTGTAGTGACATTTGGTCCAAAGAGAAAGGTTTATTACCTGATTTTCCTTGAACTGGCCAGTGAGAGTGGGGAGAGGCTCTCCAAGGTCCAAATACCAAACTCTGATTTCTAGTATTATTTGAATCACTGCCTTTGTCTTTCTTCTGATTTTGCTAATTAGGGTCCATTTTCTATTTTCTACATATTCTCTGGATATTTTTTCTTAGAACAACTTAAGTGAACTTCAACTGAAGTAAGTTCAAATCCATTTTTAGGTGCCATGACTTTTAAAAATTACATTAAGAGGTTACCAAAAGGATTAAAGGACTCTGATGCTTCCCACTGATAAAACTAACTTACTTACTTATTTATTTATACCAAGAAGATTTATTGGTATATCTTAGACATACGTAACAATTGCATTCTTCATAGTTAATTTGTACCTATGCATGATACATCTTGGTTTTTTCCTCTTCCCCTCCTCATTTACAACAGCTTTATTTACACCCACTGATAGAACTTTAGGGTCGCACATTGACAATGTCTAATAAAATGTTAAGGTTATAGAAAGTGGATTGAAATATTTTAAAACAGTATACAAAACAATACCTGTAAAATCTTATTAAATCTTATAAGCCCTTCTTTGATGATATATTTTGAAAAGACACTGTATTTCTGTAAGCATTTTTTCTCTGTGACTGGATTGGTAGGGAGGGAGTAAACAACTTACTGTAAATGGACTCTATGCCAGCTGGCTTCAAGCATCAAGCTTGTGACTTGCAGTCAGGGTTAGGAAAATGCCTTTTAACTTGTTCATTTCCTCTGCTTTTAAATACGGAGAAAGGCACAACTGTACTAATTAATTAAGATACCTTATAAGATCTTTTAAGGCTTAAAAGATCTTTGAGGAATGCCCTATAAGTTACTAGTACCGTTTTACTGGATCTGAATACTTCTGACATGATAAAGAGAGGTATTTTAATAATTAAAAGGAATTTCTCAAAATGGCCTGCCTCACCTTATTTGATATATTCGAGATCATATTTGGGAGTGTCTCTGACCTTTACAGTATTTTCAATGTATTTAATTTACTACTGAGGAAGGTTTTAGGGCAAAATGTTATGTGATATTAAAACCTGAAGATTGTTTTCATCTTTCTTTAATTTTTTTTTTTTTTTTGGTGCCAGGGAATCGAACTCAGGGCCTTGTGCTTGCAAGGCAAGCACTCTAATCACTGAGCTAAATCCCCAGCCCTCTTTCTTTAATTTAATAGATCAACTAAATACCTCAAAAACAAAGAAAAGACCTCATCTTGGTCTTTAAAGACATATTACATCCAAAGCATTTGTTTGGAGTTGGTGAACCTTTTTTTTTTTAAATTTTTATTTTAAACCAAGAACATGTATTGGTGCATTTTACATACAGTGGTCACATTCATCACATTTATTTTGTACCTATACATGATGCATCTTGGTTCTTCCCCCTCTTCCCCACCCCTCCCCTCTGTTCCCTCCCTCCCTATTTACAGCAGGTTTATTCATAATTTTCCATATTTTCCCTTTCCCCTCTCTTTCCCCTGTTGCCTTTCTGCTTTTCCCCTTCTTTCTTTCTAGTACTCCTCTCTTTTGTATATTATTTTCTTTTTATATAATATTTATTACACCTCTTTGTCTTTATTTACAGTTATGGTTTCTCATATCAGAGAATTTGATGTGTACTCATGAGTGTCTGATTTATTTCACTTTAAAGTATGCTCTCAAAGAACATCCATTTACATACAGATGACTCTAGTTTATCCTCTTTTATGGCAGTGTAGTACTCCATTGTGTAGAAAAACTTTTGCCTGTTTTATTTATTTGGTGCTGGGGATCGAACTCAGAGCCTTGTGCTTACTAGGCAAGCACTCTAACCACTGAGCTAAATCCCCAGCTTGGAGTTGGTGAACCTTTTAACCATCTAAGTCAACTGAGTATCATCCCTATGTAAAAGTGGAGGCTACAGAATTGTAGAAAATTTTTTTACTGAAAAACTAGTCAACACATAATGGTCTTCTTCAATATTGTATCACATTGTTCTGCAGCTCTGGAAATACACTTAGAGCAGTGTTAGGGAATCAAATTACTAACTTGGAGGTTTCTACAGATTGATACAGATTCTTATTTAAAGGAATAGAAATATATATATAATGTTTATTTTTAAATTGTGTGAAGTTTGGAATTTTGTACACATTAAAATTTATTTTAAATTTTGTAAAAATTAAAAGATTTGTTTTTCAACAATAAAACCTTATATACTTAAAGATATCACTAAATAATACAGTGATATAACAACTTGCATTGTAGTTCTGTCCTTTGAAGTCTTTTCCATATCCAAAAGAAAGTCTTTAGCGTACCACTGCATGATAAATCAGATTATTAAAACATTAAAATTAGCAAGTTTTCTTTCAGTGAAAAAGACATTTATTAAGTTGGTGGGTTTTTTTCCACTTGCAAGCTCACTTAAATCTTTCATTATTAGTGAATGCAAAATTACATTTGTTAGCTGGAAATGGAAGGGCATTTGATGTTAGGTAGCCCTTCTTTCTTCCAAAGTAGGAAAACTAGAGTATAGAGTGTACTTCAGTAAACCCTTAACTTATGTTCCCTCAATCACTACTTTCCTTGAGGGCATAAACCCCCTTTGAGAATTTAACTGAAGTATCTAATCTCCACAAGAAAAAAATAGATGAAATATATTTCAAAACTAGGATTAACATTTGCCACTTCGTATAGCAGTGCTTTATTTAGTTAAAATTACAGCAGTGGAATAAAACTCAGGGTAGGTGATGTGTAAACGATTCTAAGAAATTAGTTATCTCTAGCATTCATGGCAGTTTACCAAGTAAAATCATAAATCAGGACACTGACAGAAATGGCAGACAGATTACTTTGGTTGTCTGCCCCAAGTATGTAACATGTAAACTATGTTTTGCTACCTCTAAATGCTACAAAATCTGTGATATGTAAAACACGGATCCTACAGCTAATCACCAAATCAGAAATCCAGGGTACATACATGACTAAGAATTTGGGGGATTGGTCATCTGTGTCTTGGTAAAGTCCCCCCCCCACACACACACACGCTTCTAAAAATCATTTAATCATTGGTGTCAAACATACTAGCTGCCACCATTACAGAGATATTCTATCATATTTAGATATTAATATTTTGTGCCCAGAAACCCCAGCATGTTAAAAAAAAACGTAGGAGACATTGAGATTTATGCAGTATGAATGAAAATGTTTTGCTGTATTTGAGAATATGATAAATTTTAATTAGGGAAGAACAGAGTTCATGGTATTTCTCTGTAAACCAAGAAGATACATCTGGGATAGTCTATTTTTGCTGATAACTGAACTTTTTATGTTCTCGGTGATAAAATTTCAGTCAGAAGACTTTTCATAAATGTTATTTGTGATACAGAATTCAGTGTACAGTAATCTTCTCGTAATCAATCCTAGAATCACTTTACAACTGTTTGCTATGTATTATGGTATAGTACCAAGGGAAGCAAAGTTAGAAAAGGGTAACATCTTAGCTAAGCATTTTTTATCACTTCGCTGCATTGTGTATGGGTACATGTGTAATTGTGCAAAGTTTTAGAAAACTACTCTAACCCCAAGAAAACCCCAAAGTTAAAGGAATGGAAAATGTTATGAGGAATTAAGCTATGCCTAAAAGTACATAACAAATTCCTCTGTTAGGTAATCTTTAACACATCTCTTAGTTTGTTAGAGACCTCTCTCATCTGTTTGAATTAAAATTGGTCTGAAAGTCCAATCTCCGAAAGTCTAGGATGGCTTTTTACTGACAGTACTTCCTAATAAGCATGTGGGATAAATGGAAAGGTATGACACTTGCTAGTTTAGTGCAGTGGATAAAAACTACCACCTTCCAACTAGAAACCATTGCACAGCTTCTACAAAATTGTTAGCGGGTGGAACCTTTAAGAGAAAATCTTTGCCTTTTTTCTCCCTCTGTAAGCCATGTGTTTCATACTGCAACACAACAAAGTGTATTGTATGATGATTTGCTCTGTCAGGTGTTGTTTGTTCATTTTAGTAGAATAAGTAGAGCCCTGGACCTATCCTGTTTTTTTTTTTTTAAACAAAAGAAATGATTCTCATCTGCATCCCCATATTTAAATCTTCACTCTTTAAATGTGTTTAATCGGGAAGGGTTCAGCAATTTTTATCGAGTCAGGTGTCTAATTGTAGGCAGTATGGCTGGACATGTGGATTGGGGCCAAATAAGGGAAGGTTTTGAATATCATGCTAAAGGATTTGGATTTTATTGAGGGCACCAGAAACCCATTAACATTTTTGAGCTAGGATTGATTTGCTCTTTGCTGTGCCTTAGAATATTACTTGGGCGCTTGTGTGTAGGATATGTTATATATTGCTTTGCTTTATTTGGGGAGGAGAAGGAGCTCTGCAAGATAGATTACATAGAAAAGTCATTATAGGAGCCATTGCCAAAGATCTGTCAAGAAGTAGTAAAAGTATGACCTAGAGTGGTGGCAGAGAAGGAAATAAAGGGATAGATGTGAGAGTCATTTGGAAGCTATGATGTGGCAATTAATTGACCTTGGATAATCACTGGTTTCTATTTCTGTTCCACTGACATTGACCTTTCCAAGATTACCAATCACCTTCTTGTCTTTAAATACAGTGGACACTTTCCAGTGGCCTACTGTGCACCAGCCCTGTGCTAGACACCAGGATCCTGTTTGTAAAGGTTTCTTAGTATGGTACTGTTCTGTTTCTGGTTTTCCTTCTCATCTCTCTCTGGACTCTTCTTTCTAAGTTCCTCTTCCTCTTAGTTTCTCAGAGCTTTGGTCAGGCTCCAATCTCATTTTCTTCCTTTCCCAAATGATCTTAGTCCCCATCTGTCCCTCTGCATTGGACACCCATATCTTCTATAGCTCCAGCTCAGATCTATTCTAATCACCTGTGGACCCATATTTCGAACCATCCACTGGATATCTTCTGTTAATGTACTATACAGGGCTTTCAAACTCAAGGTGTCCGAAATAATCCTTCATCTTCATCTCAAGTGTGCTTTCTCTTGTTCCCATATTCTCTATCTAAGCAGTTGTATGGTACCCTGTCAGTCCCATTCTCAAATGAGAAATTTAGACATAATCCTCAACTACCTGTTTATCAGCTCTGCTCATAGAGTTTCATTCATAGATTTAACAAAATACCTTAGCAAGCTATCTACTTCTTTTATTTTTACATTCTGGGAATTGGTCAAACCCAGCGCCTCACATGTGCATTGAAAGCACTCTACCACTGAGCTATACCTCTAGCTCGCTACTTCTTAATTGCTCCTACCTTAATTCAGGCAGGCTACCATAATTTTTAGGTGAATTACTGAAACATCATTTTGAGTACAGACACCCTTGTCATCTTCAATCTGTACTCTATTTTGCAGATATGTTCAGATCATTCTCCTGTTTTGACACTGTGGAGTTCTCAGTGCCCTTAAGACAGCTAAATGGTTTACTGTGGCTTATAAAGTCTTCTCTGATTTAGTAAGCGTTTTATTAGATACCATTTCTAAAGTGTTCTTCTCTCTCTTGCCCCGTTCCTTCGCATAATACTGTTCCCTGTAGTTCATTTACCTCCAACCTCTATCTTCTTTCTCCTCCTACTCATCTAAAATCCAATCAGCTGAAATTTCACATCCTCTGATAGATATTGGGAAGTAGGATGAAAATGTTCAAATGGGAAAGGGGAACAAGAGGATGAAGGGGGAAAAAAGAATTAAGACGTGTTATGTACATGTACCAACACCCCCTGATGAATGTAATCATTATGTACTGCAGACATGCACAAATAAAAAAATTTTAAATAAATGACACATCCTCAAGTAAACTCATTCCTTGATGGACCTATACCAACCCTGTGATACCAGCAGGCATTCCCCCCATCCTAGCATTGATCTCATTGTATTACATTATTTTTTTTGTATTACAGTTTTTAAAAACCTATGTAAAAGGCTTTTTCTCCTACTTGCCCCACTTCAGTTTTACCATATGTTATTCAGCAACAATTAGAAATCTGCATAAAATTTTACTATGTTGGCATGCATAGAAAGAAATTGATTAGGTGTCTCTGTCAATGATCCAATGAGCATTTGGGAGGGGCTTATAAATATAGTAAGACATACTCTTTCTATATATAACATTTTAAAATTGAGTCTAAAATGTATTTGGTATATAAAATTTTCTGTTGAATGGAGAATGAGCAGAAGCATGGGAGAAGACTTAAGGGCAAGTGCTGTACTTGAGTCAAATTTTTCTTTTGGAAATAAGTGTGCTATCTTCTTAACAATTTAAAAGAAGAAATTAAAGATTAAATGCAAAGATCACCCAGAAGTCAAAATACCCCTTTCAATATTTTATTTAACTCTTTTATTATTTTGGTATATGTCTTTAGACATTTTTATTTTTCTGCCTTCATAAATTCTGTATCTACAAAAAGAATGGAATCTTTCTACCTACAAACGTTATTATTTATATTTTAGGGTATACCAAACACATTTTAACTTGCTTTTACTTAATATTTTGTAAAGATTCCCCATAGGGTATTGCATCTGAATCTATATGAGGAATAGATAAGCAGTGGACCTCAGAACAAACCTGGCCTTTCAAAACCTATAGGCTAAGAATGGTTTTTACATTTTTTTTAAAGTGTTATGAAAACAAGCAAAAAAGAATGTGTGACATACCACTCATGAGGTCTAACATATTTACTGTCTGGCCCTTTACTGGACTAGCTTGCCAGTCCTTGACCTCCATCCATTTTTGCCGTATGTACAGTATTTCATCATATATATATATATATATGTATGTATATATATATAATTTGTTTTCCTTATTCATGGTGATTATGTCCTAAAAGTTTCAGTGAACACTGAATTAACAAATATTGAACCACTGATCCTAGGCGGAAATAATAGAGGCTCTGATTGCAACATTTTGTCAGCCTGTCAATATATAGCCATGTTTTATGTATGTGTTTATTTAAAAGTACCTTATTTCATATACTAAATATCATTAATTCATTAACATTGAACTTAAGGCCAACACCACTATGAATCATGCCTGATCAAAGCTTATCTGATATTTATACTTTCTCCCTAAGGTACATAATAGCTTTCCTGTGCTTTAGGACACTAGAAAGCATTTTAGCACTATGCATAGGAGCTATTTTAAATAGCAAAATCACCAGCCAAAAGCACAAAACTGCAGATACTGTTGCACTAAAATATACCCTGAAAATGGTACTTGTTTACAGTGTGAGGGCTCTGAAATAAGGCAGCATGACACTGTGTGACCTCAGTTGAGAATGGGCACATCAGTTCAAGTTTTCACCAATTTGTGTTCATCCATAACTGGCCAGCACAGCACTCCCAAGTGTTGATTCTGGGGATACAAATAAATTTTAGCAAGTAGGCATATGAAATCTGCAAATAATGATGAGTTTATTTGATCATTAAATCATTTTCTGTAAGTGGAACTAGCAGCACCTTATAAACACCCTGATTTTTAGTCATTCATCAAGTGTTGTACTTTATAGTTTCTGTGGGAATTTTCACTAGTTTTATGTAAAGTCACATGCAAATCTTGTAATTGAAGCTCCAAAGTGTGCTACCAGAAAGGTGAGTTGATGCTTTGAGCAGAATAAATAAAGTTGTGGGTCAGAATGACTAAGAAACCCTGGAGGTCCAGAGATATGAAATGAATACTGAAGAAGTGCATGTGGGGAAACTCAAGTCAAGCTACCTGTACTTGAAGGATATAAAGCCTCAGACCAAAAAGACAGTAGTGGACAGAAATTCAGAGAGCTGGACTGGGAAAGACATCAAAAGTTGACACAGGTGCTTAAGGAGTGGGAGCTCATTCTTAAAACACAGACTGGCACCAGCAGCAGAGCTGTATTTGCTAACTGGAGAAACCTGTACTTTATTCTCTACAAAACAGATCTATTAGGTTTTGAGGAGTTATATAGAAGCTGCATCTTAGGACCTACTTGATAGAGCTGTTTTTAATTATTATGGTCACATACAAATTTGTGCTCACGTTGTACCTTTCCCATTTTAATCCTTCTATTGAGCTGACACAAAGCTACCAATCACACAACAGCAGTTTGTCTTGTATTTTAAATACCTATTTAAATATTATCCTGAATATCCTGAAATATTATCCTGAATTATAACTCAGTATTTAAATAATTGTTTAAATATTATCCTGAATTAATATTATGCTATTAACTGCCTTCATTAATGTCATTTTACAGAAATGATTCTTTATGTTTAGTTTGATCTGAACTTCTACAATGGGAATGTGATTGCACATTCTTAATTATTCCAGGCTGAAAGACTTGAGTAGCAAATGATAACACCTAACTTGGGTGTTCACTTCTACATACAGTTAAATGGATTCACATACACACACAAAAAAAAACTATGTCCTTCAGTAGATATTAGAAATGGCATGTAATTTAAGTGGAATTTCTAAGTGAAGAAGGCCTTTAATTCTCTGTCAATGTAATGCCCTGTAAGAGTCAGGGCCTGTCTTTCACATGTTAGCATGTTGTGGGGGCTGGCAGGTGGGGACTGGTTCTGAGCTCAGTCTCAACATCTGGGTGACTGCAGCTTGGGAAAGGTTACACGACAAAATTGTAAACTTTGTCTACACTTTATACTTTGTAAAGCAATTCAGATAAACTGTAGTAGGGTAAATGCAAAAGACATTGTGTATTTTTGAGCATGTGGATATTTAACATTTTAAATACTGTTACACTTAAGTATTCATAAGAGAGGGAGGAGGCTGTTCCTTTTGTACTATACTTCATCCTCTCTTGAGAGGTTCCCTTTACTGTGCTATTTATTAAAGACTATGTTGTAAATCCTAAAACATTAACACAGATAAGGTCACCCTCTTATTGATGCTTTATAATATCAGAAATCAGTTTTCAACAGCCTCGTAACATTCACTGTACTTTTGGCAAGCTATCTTGAATTATAAAAGAATCTTATTTGCTTTTCTGATTTTCCTAATTGTTTTCTGTTCCTGAAAGAAATGTCACTTCTTATTCTAAATTGAATAACCTGCTGCCAGTGTCTTTAGTTTCCCAAAGAGCTAACACAAGAAATTTAAAGTATGGAGTATGTGTCAAGTTTTTGAAGTTCCTAGTCATTTCAGTTCTGCTGTTTTACTCTGTTGACATCTTTTAAGAATAATTTCATTTTAGCCACAACTGGGATCTGGAAGTTATTTCAGTCAGTCACGGCCTTTTCCCTTATAATCCAGAGATTGTCTAAATTTGGGAAATTTTAAATTGTTAGGTATATAACTTTTATATTAATTACAGCAATCCAGTTTCTTGTAGATCTTAAGGTCTCCTACACCTCTGTCAAATTAAAATGTTAATGATAGATGAAAAGAATCACAAATAAAGACTAAAATAGTACTGAATTTATTAAATAGCTGGGCAGAAACCTATATTCCTCTTCTGTGCCATCTCATTTTTTTCTTCTGGAGACAACTCTGTAGATTGAAGGTTTGAAGTCTGTAGAACCTAGGCTATGACTGGAGGCTGCCCCATATTTTAAATGGCAGTGTCATGGAATTTTACACTTGTTGTATAGGAGAATGAAAATACAGTATAATAATGACCCTGGCACAACCTCTTTTCCCTACCATACAGCCTCTTAATTGACTGTCCTGTTTAAACAAGTGGATATTAGTTCTAATGCCTGCCGATTATCTCTTAATTTTTCAGTAACTTACACTGAAGATCTAGATTTGGTATTCTGACAGCCTGTAATGTATGCCTCATGATAATTTATTCTTTGTTAAAGACATAAAACACTATGTTTACTACAGTGGTTAAGAGTTTGGAATCTAAAGGGGGGTAATTCATTTGGAATCCAGATAGTTATTTTCTAGTTGTGTCACTTTCTTTGACCAAAGTTAATCTTTCTAAGCCTCAATTTCTTCATCTATAAAAAGAGTCTAATGATAATTCATAATGTATAAGGTTTTTGTAAGGATTAAAGTATTTAATAAAGTGCTTAGACAGCTATCGTAGCACATAGTATAAGTACTTAATTTGTATTAGTTGTTATCATTGTATTTTTTTGTTGTTGTTATTACGCTTAAACATGTTTTGAGACAAGTTTTCACTGTGTTGCCCAGATTGGCTTCAAACTCCTGAGTTGAAATAGGAGTTTGAGCCTGCCTTAACCTCCCAAGCACCATGTACCACTGTACCATACCATAAGGGCACTATTACTTTGAAGTGGCTATTATTTAATTCACACATACACTAACAGGACATGTTAAAAGAAATTCAGCCGAATTCATATTAGAGGAAAACAAATTCTTGTGCAATACGGGTTTAGAAGACTCCATTAGGAGTCTGTTTTCTCTTTCTTATCCATCATAGTCTTTTTAAACCTTGGACTGCCCCAAATTAAACATAGCAAAATATATTTAAAACCAAACACTATGGTATATTACATTAACTTAAAGGTTGCTGCACCTCATACACTCTTACAAGAACATTAGTAAAATTCTATTTTTAGAAAAATACTAGCCTAAAATTTATCTATAAAGGTAATAAAAAAAAAGTTGAGTGATATTTGTAGTTCACTTCTCTATAATATTGGGTTACTTTATGTAATTTATGGTATATAGCAGAGAAATGGATGTTGTAGAACTTGGATGTTAGTCTAGTGCCATCACTAAATTCCTATGGGCCTCTGAGGACTTCACTTACCTCGTCTAAATGCAAATAATAATAGTTTTGTCTAATAGTTTTGTCTGCCTTCCAAGAATATAGCACTGCTATTATGAAAATACTTTGAAAAAGCTAAGAACTCTAAATATACAGAGGGCCACAGTACTGGGACTATGGCTACTTAATGTTTAGTAAGAGAGGCAGCACATAACACACCCTGATGATTAAGGGCACGAATGCCTGGAAGAGAAACCAGAAATCCTGTTAGTTTTCTCCAAGTTTTCATTTTCTTTTGTCTAGTTAACAGGAATAATAATAGCACCTACCTATAATAAGCATTAACTATCACTACTGGTTCTCATTAAAAGAACATTGTCTGTGTTCATCCCTGATTGTTTGCCTTTGTGTATCTGAATCAGAGAATCATGGATGTTAGAATTGAAGGAATTGTGCCTCTTGCAAGCTCAGTGGCTTTATTCATAAAGAAATCATCCAAGGAAGCAAGAAGAGTTGTTGATGGTTACCTGCAAGTTGGTGGTAGAAAAATAATCTGAAATCCTTGTCAATGACCATTTCAGGGTGGCAGTGTTCTCCTCTGCACTTAAGTAGTATAACATTCAAAAGATGAAAACACAGTATTTCCATCATGCTAGCAAGATTTCTACTATTTCACCCTCCCTTCCCTAAATGCTGTCTTGTATTTTATACCTCATAAAATTTAATCTAGGGTTTTCAGATCGCTTGGAACCTAGAACAGTACTTTGTAGAGTTCCCTTGTATTTTATTGGTGCTCTTTTGTTGCCTTTGTCTCCTGAAATAACTGTACTCTATGTATCAGGGTTCTGTACATGCTGCCTTCTCTTTCTCAACCTACATCTCCTACTTATCTTTCCAGGTGTTAGCACTCGTGTCATTTCCTCCAGGAAGACTTCCCTGGCCACCTCTACTTAAAGATCCCCTATATTCTCCCCAAACAGCATGAATCTAATGTATATAACTGGCCATTTCCTTGTATGTCTCCCCCAGTGAACTGTAGCAACTTCATGAACACACAATCTGTTTACTAGTTACAAGCATAATCCTAAGGATAGAGCATACAGTACAGTATTACCTAGCTGCTAGTCAAGAACTCAATCATTTTCTTTTGCATCCTTGCTCAGGACTTTCTGGTTCCATTTTAAAACATTTTGGGATAACATTTTCTCATGGTGCCTGAAACCTTTGCATAACCTTTCTGGCTTCTCTTAAAAGTTGATTCATCAAATGTATTTCTAATAGTGAATGTTATTACTGATGTATCATCAGCATAGAGACCAACAGACCACACTGGTGAAACTTCTCCGCTGCAGGTCTGAGAATTTGGCATTTTTAGGTTTTGTTGTTGTTGTTTGAGACAGCATTCCACTGTGTTCCAGGCTGGCCTCAAACTCACTGTGTAGCCTAGACTGCCCTCGGACTTGTGATCCTCCTGTCTTGGCTTCATGGCTACTGGGATTACCTTCAAGCACCACCACACCAACTGAGAATCTGAATTCTTATTCTCACAGAGCCATCACCTTTGTGCCCTTGACTCCTTGAAGCCTCAGTTTCCTTATCCTTAAACTGGCAATGTTAATGGAGCTCATTCTTAACATGTTGCTAACATTAAAATAACTAACACCATTTTTGTACAGCATGTGGCACTGTGTCTGCTACATATCAAGGGACTTAGCATCAACTGTAGTATTACAGTAAGAAATTAACAGATGAAATGAGATGACCAAAAGGAAACTGTTATTCGTGAAACGTATTTCCAAACTTTTCTTTTGTGAAACACATGCCTCGCACCTTTTTGCTAGTAATAGTATTTGCTTATGTCTGCTCCAGATTCATGTTTGAAAATCTCAGAAACCAGTTTATCATCTTGAACATGGCATCGGTGAAACAACTCATGATTCAATAATTGGATCATCCTGGATAAATACCAAATGGATGTTAGCCAGGACATGATGTGATGAAAGACATTAATTTCTACCCTCTTTTTGTCTCTGTTTTCTTTACTATAAGACTATTGAGGCCAAGCCCACAGTACTAACATTTCAGCTTAGTTCATAATAAAAATTGAGGGAATTCAGATATATTATGTGTTGTAAGTTGAATAATTTTATATTCTTCCACAGTATATTTGAAGTAGGTCTTAAGGATTCTGCTTTAATAACGAAAGAATACTACTTCTCTACAAATATTTAAGAACAGATTTATAATATCATTTCAGGAATGGTACTGATTTTTGTGTAATGATTTTATATCTCGCTACATTATTGAATTTAGTTATTCTAGGAGTCTTTTGGTGGAATTTTTTGGGTTTTCTATGTAGAGGACTATGTCATTTGCAATTCAGGATAATTTGACTTCTTCCTTTCCTGTACATACACCTTTTCTTGCCTGATTGTTCCAAGTCGGGTTTGGAGTACTATGTTGAACACAAGAGATGACAGTAGTCATCCTTGTTTGTGATTTTAGAGGAAAAGCTTTCAGTTTTCCCATTTAATAGGATGTTCAGCCTAGGCAATTTAGTGACTTAGCAAAATTTTATCTTAAAATAAAGAGAGTTGGGAATATAGCTCAGTGTGAAGGCTCTGTTTTCAACCCCCAGTACAAGGAGACTAGAAAAATACATTTTGGACTTTATGGATACAGTAATGAGTTTTCCTCACTATGAGGATCATAGTTGTATGGAGTATATTCAGTTTTTCTCTCCTTCATGAGTGAAAAGTGGGGCAAGCTTAAAACTGGAAGTCATTGTGATGTGCCATTTCACTGTATGTGACGCTAGGAGGAACCATTAAAAATGCCTATTAAATATGGAACCACATAACCCACAAATACAGTCAACCAGTCATGTCATTCCCCAGTGCAGTGGCAAGAAGGCATGAGCCCTTCCGTTTTTTGGTGGTGTTTTTGTTTTCCGTTGCTTGAATTTCCTTAAGTCACTGTTGCTTTCCTTTTTTTTTTTTTCCCCTTGGATTTAGAGTTTATGCCACATTTCTGAAATCCCAGTAACATTTCTTTCATAGTATTTTTCACTCTGGGCTCTATGAGAAAAAATTAAATTTAAAAAAAGTGCGTCTCAGCTACGCCCTCTTGTCCACTTTTTGGTGCACAGAAATGGAGACATTTTCCCAACAACTTTCATGGTAATTTTGAAAGATTTCCTTCTCGGTTTTCTTTCTCTTCATTCTTATGGCTGAAATTTATGATCCAGGGTCTGTGGTTCTTACAGAAAATGATGGATACGTTAAAAAAAAAAAAACAACAACAAAGTGAGTACAGACTGTTGTAAAATAAACCCAGTACAGCAAAACTCATACACTTAATTTCCACCTAACAAGTAACAGTTCATATTGTGATGTTTTAGTGTCCTGAACACTTCTCAGTGTTCAGTAATAAAGATAATGTGACAAAATCACTTATCATCAATGGAATATTTACTCTACAGTTGTGGCTGTCTATGAAACAAGTTAATGACTTGGCCTTTTTTAATATCAGTTTTGTGATTCATCTTTTGGCAAGTGGTAAGTGTTTTGTGTTCTGTGTTTTACACTGTAGATAAAAATTTTGTTACAGTCCTTCCCTATTTCCCCAAAACTTGCTCTTTCCCCCGAAACTTCCAAGTTTTGTTGTTGTATTTGTTTAACTCTTTTGAATTGTGAATGGTTTTGAAATTATTTTGTTGGGTTAGGGTTTGAAAACGTGACAGTTTTAAAACCATTGGCTTTAAGGGCTGTATTTTCAGAAAATTCATTTCTTAGACTTTGAAGATGCTGCTTGGTGGAAGTATCCAATCACCAATGCAATACATAGCAATTTCTGTTTTCTACATGCAGAACTAACTACATATGAACACAGTTTGAAAATGCTTTCTTATGGCTAACATTCACATTCTTAGTCTTTTCAGAAAAAGATCTGGTTTACTTACAAATGAGTTTTTGTAATATTTTACTGAAGACACAAATTTTGTTTTAGGCAATATACTATTGGTTTTATTTTTGCTTAATTTTGTTGTTGTTGTTTGAGGGGGCTGTTGGGGATTGAACTCAGGGCCTGGTTTTATTTTTAAATGTGCAGATAATTTTAGGAAAAAGTTAAAAAGCAAGCAGAATTACTGTTATTTGATTATAAATGCTTTTCAGTTCCCAGCCTCCCAGATTGCATGTTTCTGTTGCAATATTAATCATTATTTATCCCTTCTCAAAAAAGTACTGCTTGTGCCCTTGAAATTTTTACGTTTTGAAGAATATCTCAAATAAAAATCACTTTGTCTGCTTTTGGCGGGTCAGGGAGGTGGGCATCAAGCCCAGGGCCTGTCACTTGGCTTTAAAGTTTCCTTTTCATTTCCATATGGTTTCTAAAGTGTTAGCAAGTAGCATTTTTAAAGAAATACAAGTTACTTTCTCATGATATTCTAAAATAAGCTACAGTAATTTCTTTATTTGGATTCTGAAAAGCAAAAACAATTTGTTTCCTGTAACTAAATTTGCTTAAATGGAACTACATGGTATCTTATATTCCTTATCATTCTGTAAATATGAATTGACAAAATACGTGGACAAATATATATAAATCAGAGTACATATACCTTATATATAATTCTTTGATACATTATTTTTTCAGTTTGTTTTTTTTTATTTTAAACCAAGAACATGTATTGGTACATTCTACATACAATGGTCACATTCATTACATTTATTCTGTACCTATACATGATGCATCTTGGTTCTCCCCCCTCTCCCCTGCCCCTCCCCTCTGCTCCCTCCCTCCCTATTTACAGCAGGTTCATTCATCCTTTTCCATATTTTCCCTTTCCCCTCTCTTTCCCCTGTTGCCTTTCTGCTTTTCCCCTTTCTTTCTAGTACTCCTCTCCTCTGCACACCATCCTCCTTTTATATAATATCTATTACACCTCTTTGTCTTTATTTACAGTTATGGTTTCTCATGTCAGAGAAACAATTCGATGTGTACTCATGAGTGTCTGATTTATTTCACTTAAAAGTATGTTCTCAAGGAACATCCATTTATATACGAATGACTCTAGTTTATCCTTTTTTATGGCAGTGTAGTACTCCATTGTGTAGAAAAACCACATTTTCTTTAGCCATTCGTTGGTTGTTG
>PVJO010006803.1:0-31171 GCA_004026905.1 Hystrix cristata
TTTAGCCATTCATCAGTTGTTGGGCATTTAGGTTGTTTCCAAGACTTAGCTATTACAGAAGAGACCAAGAATAGCAAAAACAATTCTGGGCAACAGGAATAAGGCAGGGGGCATCACAGTCCCCGACTTGAAATTGTATTACAAAGCTTCTGTGATAAAAACAGCATGGTACTGGTATGAAGACAGACCCGAGGACCAATGGAACAGGCTAGAAAATGCAGAAATAACTCCAAACACACTCAAATATCTCATCTTCGACAAAGGAGCCAAACACCCTCACTGGAAGAAAGATAGCCTCTTTAATAAATGGTGCTGGAAAAATTGGCTTACCACATGCCGAAAACTAAAACTAGATACATGACTCTCACCATGTACTAAACTAAGATCAAAGTGGATCAAAGACCTAAACATAAAAACAGAAACAATAAATCTCCTGGAGAATAAAATAGGAAGAACTCTCGAAGACATAGGGGTTGGAAAAAAATTTATGAATAAAACTCAGACTGCACGGGAAACAGTTCAAAGAATTGATGCTTGGGACCACATCCTATTAAAAGGCTTTTGCACGGCAAAAGAAATTACTAATAGAGTAGGGCGAAAAATCACAAACTGGGAGAAAATTTTGCCAGCTGTCCCTCAGACAAAGGTCTAACATCCAGAATATATAAAGAACTCAAAAATATCAAACCCCCCAAATTTAAAGACCCTATCCAAAAATGGGCATCTGAAATGAATAAACATTTCTCAGATGAAGAAATAAAAATGGCAAATAAATATATGAAAAAATGTTCAACATCATTGGTCATTTGAGAGATGCAGATCAAAACAACACTGAGATACCATCTCACTCCAGAAAGAATAGCTATTATCAAGAAATCAACCAATAACAAGTGCTGGTGGGGCTGCAGGGAAAAAGGAACCCTCCTGCACTGTTGGTGGGAATGCAGACTGGTCCAACCACTGTGGAAATCAGTGGGGAGATTCCTCAGAAAACTACAACTAGAGGTTCCATTTGACCCGGCTATTCCTCTGCTTGGTATCGTCCCAGAAGAATTAAAATCATCATATCACAGTGATATATGCACAACCATGTTCATAGCAGCACAATTTATGATTTTTATTTTTTAAGAGAAGTCAGACTCTGAAAATTTATGCAGAAGCTTCCATTTATTACATATCAGCAACTAATTCAAATTATACACCTAAATTAAACCAAGTGAAACACGTCCCAGACCAAGAGGACAAAGGGCGGAACAGATAGTAGAACCTAGAAACCGAGTGTCGCACAGCAGAGGGAAAGCTGCCTTGAGAGGAGCTGAGACGATTTTTTTCTGGACAGCAGGCCTGAGTCACTCTCACAGTGTGGGGGGACGGTGTGAACAGAGATCAGGACCTCTCTCTCCTTCCACTGACCTCCTGCACGGGCTCCCTGGAGAACAAGGTCAGCTGGAACCCGGATGACCAAGAAGACAGTGTGGCCTGGTTCAGAAGGCAGGATGGAGAATGATCTGGAGCGTGGGATGGGAGGTATCTAGCACAGCGGGCTTGGGGGAAAGTGCTGGCATGACGGGCACATAAAACAGAGTGACAGACCCTAGCTGGGAGACCAGAGAATTTTTTAACTCTTTCCCTAGAGCGTGACTAAGAGTTCACAGAAGGAAAGTAGGCGAGAAGCAATAAAGAGAGGTTCTAAGAGCAGGGCTGGGAAGGAGAAACGATCCTGAGGCAGGAATGACCCTGATACATGAGCGTAAAGGTCTATAAGCTTTTCTGATTGGCTTCTTTTATCAACGAAACATTTTGAACACTATTTTAATATACACAGATTTATTTGAAAGTATACGCATTTATTACCAATATATACATTTTAAGTATGTATAATCATAAAAATTTTAAAAATATAATGACAAACAAATACAAATGGAAGTTCTAATACTTTTTCCCTCATTCCAGTGAATTTTCCTGGGCGCTCCTTAGCATATGTATCCCCTACTTTGGACACCTCCGCCTTGGAGGAATCAGAAGACAGCAGGGCTGGCACATGGGAAACGAAAGAAAATATAAGCCAAGTTGGAGGTTGGAAAGTTGTCCAGGCCGAGGTCTTGTGAGTCATATTTGGGAATTCACATTAAGAGCAATGAGAAATCATTGGAAGATTGTAAGTAGGGCTAAGTGATCAGCCTTTTCTAAAAGATCACTTCTGGCCACAATGGTATCAGAGTCATGTAAGAGAGGATATGGAGAAAAAATACAGTAGTTTAATTCAACTGAAAAAAGAGTGAGATATTTAGGAGGTGAGATGAATCACACTTGGCATTTGGCTGTAGGGTGCTGACGAGGCTGGGGTGTGCGGGTTGCGTGGTCAGGTGGGTGGCGTCATTCACTGCAGGGAGATCTATACTACTGTCATCACAGTTTCGTGTGCTCCCTCAATTCTCCTGCCCCTCTCTCACATTGTTGGGCTTCCTCAGCTAAACCAAAACCTCATCAAATCTAGCTCCAAATACTTGCTTCGTGCACGCATGCAGCCGAATATGACAGCTTGTCTCACTTCACGTGTATGATGACTGGCCTCAGTTAGGGCTTCAGTGCTCCTGGCAGACATACTCTATTTCTACTCTAACAACCCTCTTACAACCGTACTTTTAAAAAAATTTTAAATTTTAAAATACATTTGTATTTTTAAAATTTTTTATTGGTACATTTTGTAGCACATAACGATTATGCTGATTGTAGGGAATTGGTACATGTACAGAACACATCTCAATTCTTTTTATTTTGATCCTGCATGGCTTCTTCTCTCTTATCAACTCTCAAATACCTTCTCCCTCTCCTCACTCGTAGCTGAGGACCTTGCTCCCTACTTTGAGTAAAGAAAGCATTAGAAAATAATTTCTTCAACTTCTTCCCATCATGTCTTCCAACCTACCTGACTCTGCGCCCGGAAACAGCTTCCCTCCTGTTCTCTGGATAATTGGTTCCTGCTCCTGTCTAGGCCTGGCTTACACTCCTTACGTGCTGAATGGATTCCATATACTCTTATCTATGCAAGGACAATCTTCCAAAACATCTTCTTTCT
Organism: Hystrix cristata; assembly: GCA_004026905.1. Lineage (NCBI taxonomy): Eukaryota > Metazoa > Chordata > Mammalia > Rodentia > Hystricidae > Hystrix > Hystrix cristata. The sequence goes on from PVJO010006803.1 coordinate 3,080, forward strand.
CTGTGCATTATCAGTTTTTCCCTTTCTACTAGATTATTTCCATCATCACACACTCATACTATTTATCTGTTTTTAAATTTTTCCCAACAGAAATGCATACATGCATTTACCAAAGGACTTGTGCTAAAATATTCACAGTAGCTGCTATGGTTCAGATGTGTCCTCCAAAATTCATGTTCTGGAAACTTAATCCCCAGTGCAACAGTATTGGGAGGTGGGGCCTTTTGGGGAGGTGTTTAGATCACGTGGACTCTGCACTTATGAATGGATTAATGCCACTATAAAAGGGTTTGGAAAAGTGGGTTTGCTCTCTCTTGCCCCTTTCTCCCTTCCACCATGAATGCGGTAAGAAGGCCCTCCCTAGACACCAGTGCCTTAATCTTGTACTTTTCAGCCTGTAGAACTGTATAAAAGAAATTTCTGTTCTCTGTAAATTACTCTGTCTCAAGTATCCAGTTATAGTAGCACAAAACAGATGAAGGCAACAGCAGTATTCACAGTAGCCTGAACTAGAAACTATCCACATCGTCACCAGTAGAGTGGATAAATGAATTATGGTATATACACATACAGTACAGCAGTGAATGTGGCCATTTAAACTCTATAAACTAATATGAATTGTTTCCAAAATGTAACATTGAACAAATCAAGTAAGGCCAAAGAGTGTGTACTGTATGTGCAGGCAGACACGCTCCATTTCTAGTCCAATAAGCCTTTTACACTTTCAGATGGCTCTCTTTGAAACAAGCAAGAGCAATCCATGATGTCAGAAGTCAGGGTGGTGGTTATGCTTCACTCCCTGCCTCAGGATCTGAACCCAGCAGAACCCAAACTGAGAAAATATCCGAGTGGAAAGGTTGCATGGGCAGGTGTGTTTATATACCTGGAATCACCCAAACAGTGATCGTGGGGAAAAAGCCCCCAAATCAAGGCATGTGTAGAAGAAGAAGTTGGAGGGAGGTCTGAGGTACTGATAATATCTTCTTTCTTGATCTTGTGGCAATTACATGGGTTTTTTGAGTGAGCTACATATTTATAGTTTGCATGCTTTTTTTTGAACCAACGTATGTTAAACATCGAAAACTGTAACCACAAGAAGGCCTCACTAAACCCACTTCCCCTCCAGCGTCAGACTTTCTTTCATTCCCTCTACGGCAAAACTCCTTCGACCAGTTGGTTTTGCTTCACTATCCCCAATTCTCTCTTCATTATCTCTTGAACTTGAGAGACATGTTTACACTAACTCCTACCAGTGCTTTATTGCTGGCTACTATTGGGAACTTTATTTCCTCTGTACTACTGATCCGCTGTGTGTGTAGGTAGAGCAGGCTCCAGCAGCTGCAGAAAGCCCAAGAGGCAGAGCGGCAGTTGAAAGCCCAAGATGGACAGAGCGGCAGTTGAAAGTCAGGCCTGCATGGCTGAAACGGTAAGACCCCGGGAGACCTGAGCCAAATGTGACATGTTTCAATACCATGCTTTTGATTCCTCCTGCCCAAACCTGTACCTCTGACCTTTCCCATTTCAAACAGAAACTCTTGTAGTTGCCCAGGCCTTCAGGATTGACTGTGTTTTACATTCCATGTTCAATTTGTTAGCACATCCTAGCAGCCTGTACCTTCTCAATAGGGCCAGAATCCAACCACTTTCTCGGAATCCCACTGTTACCTTCTTGGTCCAGGCTAACATGGGGTCTTGCCAAGATTATTCAAGAGGGCTCCTAACTGGCCTCTCTTGTTCTGCCTTTGACACCTGTAGTCCTTTCAACAGAGCAGCCAGAGTGAACCTGTAAAGTGTAAGCCAGATCACGCCACTCCTAACTAGTAACTAGTACTCCTAAGATTTTCACTTTACCTTGGATTTTGTTAAGCCCCAAATCTTTACTTCTCAATCATAACCTCCATGTACTGCCAAGTCAGTGCTTCCAAATCTTTACTGTCAGATTCATTTCTTCTCCTGCAATTTACTACTCACAGGTAAGTCATGAACCTGGAACTGTGGGAGTTATCATCTTCAAATCTTCCTTCTCTTTGGCCCTTCCTGCTCTTGCCTATCCAGTTGGTCACACGGTTTCCCAATATCCTCAAACATTTTTCAAAGGCACCCTTCTGTCCCCCTCACTGTCACCACCTAAGGTGCGATGGACGTGATCATTCAGCTGCACCACTAGGCTGATATTGTTTTCTGGCTTCCCTGATTCTTGTCACTCCCCAACTTCAAGTCACCTTCCTCACTGAAATCACATCATATCAATCAGGTAAGTATTAATCACTTGATTAAAGCTTTTAAAATGTCTCCCTAAGACCTAAATAACAAAATTCAAATGTGCTCAAGCCCTTGCTGTTACTTCTACCACTCTGTGGGAGCTCCGTGCTCCAGCTCTGCAGAATTACTTCCTTGTTTTTGTTTTGTGATACTGGGTATTTTACCCAGCCCCTCACCCATGCCAGGCAACTGCTCTAACATTGAGTTATATCCCTAGCCCAAACTACTTTTAAATTTCCAAATACCCCCACACTGGTCCATTAACTTTAAATCCTCTCTTTCCCTGGAATTCTCTTTCCCCACATGCTGTGAAGTGTCTCCTCCAACTTCAAGACCTGGTGCAAGCCTCTTCTGCTCAGCAGGTCCTTTCTGGACTCCACCCAGCACAGGCAGCACACCCTCGGTGGCTTACTCTGTGTGTGACAGCACTTATCAATTGTTTCCTCTCTGTCTCCATTAAACTGCTGCAGGTTACTATCAGGCAAGAAGTGTACCTAACTCATCTGCGTATCATCCAGAACAAAGCATGTGCTCAAGATGTTTATTACATATGGCTGTTTTTAAAAAGCAATAAATGAACCAATGAATAAATAAAGTGAAAGAGAAGAAGAAAGAACTCTAGAAACATGAGACTAGAGTAAGAGGGAAGAAGAGGTCAAGAAGGGCAGCAACAGAGAAAACATGGGCACCCATTGCTTCTTTTGTTGGTGACAACAGATGGAACATAAAATATTCAGAAGGCAAGTGTACCACCCTTTCTGAGAAATTTCTAATTGGCCTAAAAGGGAGCTCAGGATCGCTCTCAGCCTGCCCTGTCAGCTCACAGGGCCCAAGGGAATCTAAGCCGTTAGCTACAAAAACAAACTCCAGCCAGGACGGGCCCATGTTGAAACCTTTTCCCCAGAGATCTGGAGCAGCTGCGGCCTTTTAGTTTCACTTCTTTCGCTACCAACCCGGGAACTGCCCTGACGCTGAAATGCTCTGCTTTCCTGGGAATCGCCTCTGTTGTCACATTCAGAGTGTTCTTTTTTCCTAGAAATCCTGCTGGAGATTCTGGACAAGTAGATTTTGTATGGGGGCCTGTTATGGTTTGTGTCTAGATGTTCCCCCTAAAGCCTCATGCAGTCATAGCGTTTTCGGAAGTGGCTGGATCTAGAGTGTGTGATGCTGGGATTAAGGGCGTGTGATCACTAAATCAACCCACTGATTGGTTTGGCACCACCCTAATCCCAGCAGCCTGGATAAAATATAAGGGGCGGAAAGAAGCTTCTTAGGCCTCATGCTTACCTTGCTGCCTTCTGCCTGACTGCCAGGCCACCCTGCCCAGCTGATTGTGGACAGAAACCTCTATAAACTGTGAGCTACATAAACCTTTCCATTAGCAGGGGTGACACTGTACCTTTGACAACTGAGATACTCAGTGACAGGTTAGACCCAAGAACACACACAAGGCACCCATCTAACAACAGGGAAATGCATGTTCTCCGAAATTCAAGGGGAGTAGTTAGTATGAAGATAGTATTGTAACATATGAGAAACTTCTGAAGTCACCATATAGATATGATATCAATGTTATTATTGTACCCTTCTCTTGTGTTCTTCTCACACAACAGCTTGTCTACACGATGAACACACTCTTTTTCCTGTCTCAGCCTAGCTGGTTATGCTCTCCGCAGTGGCCATGCCCACCAATTTCCTGCCCTCTCCACACTCCTTTCTCAGTCGCCCCCCTGGACCTGGGCCGGGGGCAGTAGGCACGTGACCTACAGGGCAATAGTTGCCTTGATGCAAAAGGAGCCCGTCATTGGCTGGCCAGTGATGAACATGTTCTGTCTTCAAAACCTGAGCTGAAACACATGAAACTAATGGAAGGGAAGGGGCCATAAAACTGAGGGGTTGGGCTGGGGATTTAGCTCAGTAGTTAGAGTGCTTGCTTAGCAAACACAAGGCCCAGAGTTCAATCCCCAGTACCAAAAACAAAACAAAACAAAACAAAACACACAAAAAAAAACAAAAAAACTGAGGGGTTATGTAAACAGGAGACTGGCAACAACCATTCTCGGCCACAGTGTACCTTTGACTAAAACAAGTATACAGAGCCACTCTGTACAAAGAAGTAGAAAGGTGGAAGATTCATTGTAAGAAGAAGAAATCCAAAATCATGGAGCCCCAGAGAAGATGAATAAGACAGAAAGCATAGCACCTTGAGATCTGGCCTGACTTCCCTGCTGTGGGTACACAGAGTTTCCTGGCACTCAATGTACCCTTTTCACATGAGCTCAGCGGAGTAAGCGTCTGTTTCATGAACCGAATGGTGCATGACTCAGGCCGAAACAACACAGACTTCTTTGAAAGGAGACTAATTAATACTAGTATTTAATGAGTACTCACTATGTTCTGTGTCCTAGGTGCATGGCAGATATTCACTATTTCTATTTTAGTTTGTTCCTCCAAACAATTCTACATAGCTGATATATTTACCTTATTTTATGATGAGAAAACTGAGGCACAGAATGGTGAAATAACTTGTTTAAGGTTATTTAGCCAAAAAGAAAAACAACTGGAATTTCACCTGGGTCTGGCTGACTCCAACACTCCACAGCCAATGGAGTGCTTCCCTCCATATTGCACTGCCTCTGCCAGGCAGAGAAGAGTGGGAGGTCTCTCCTAGACTCTGTCTGACCACGGAGGACAGGCAAGAAGTTGGCTACAAGAATAGCTCATGTTGCTTTTTTGTGAGCTCTGGTTACTGCTAAAGTTTGGACATGAAGTGTCCCCCAAAGGTCCATGTATTAAAGGTGTGGTCCCTACCTCATGGCACTATTGAAATGTGGTAAAATCTTGAAGAAGTGGGCCAGGCATGGTGGTGTGTACCTGTAATTGCAGCACTTGGGAGACTGAGGCAGGAGGATTGTAGCCAGTTTGGGCTACATAGTGAGTTCAAGGCCAGGCCAGCCTGAACCACAGCCTAGACCCCGTTTCAAAAACCAAACAAGGGGCTGAGGATTTAGCTCAGTGGTTAGAATGCTTGCCTTGCAAGCACAAGGCCCTGAGTTTGATCCCCAGCACCAAAAAAAAAAAACAAAAAAAAAAAACAAAAAAAAAAAAACCGAAACCAAACTTTAAGAGGTAGGCCTAGTGGAAAAGTTACGTCAGTGGTGGTGTGCTCTAGGTGGGAATGTGGGACCTGGACTACTTCCTGTTTCTCTCTTTTTGCTTCCTACGTTCCTACCATGATTCACTGTGTCATCATGATCCACTGTTACCCAAAGGCAACATAACCAAGCAGCCACGGACTGCAACCTTTGACACTGTGAGCCAAAATAAACCTTTCCTCCTTAAAAGTTGACTATCTCAGAATATTTTGTCATAATAACACAAAGCTAACAGATATACTCCTTAATTGTTTTCTGTTTCCCTAATCTTTCCACAGACATTTTGGGAGGGTAGAACCACTCCTTTTGCATAGTCCCAACAGGGAAAAAATTGTCCACAAGTATGAAAAAGGTGAGAGTGCCTGGCTAGCTTTGGCTAGCGTGCTGAGGGCAGAGTGTGAGAGGTGCTTCCTCCATATTGTGCCAAATGTGGAGGTAGCCAGGTAGAGTAAGAAGAAAGGCCATGTCTAAACCTGTCTCTGCTGTGACTTTGGGACAGCTGCGAGGCCTCTGTTTCCTCATTTGTAAAACGTGGGAAATGAAGTCAGGGTTTCCCAAAGTGGAGCCTTAACTCTCATGGGCCATGAAATAGTTTTAGTGCATTAAACAGCCTTATGAAACTGAATCAGAGTCATCTGCAACAACATGGATGGAACTGAAAGGCACTATATTGAACGGAATAAGCCAAGGACAGAAAGATGAATATCACACATTCTCACTTACTTGTGGAGGCCAGAAAGTTGGTCTTAAAGAAAGAGAGATTAGAACAGTGGTTACCAGAGCCCAAGAAGAGTATGAGGGAGGCAGCAATGGAGAGAGGATGGTTAACAGGTACAGGGCTGCAGTTAGGAGAAATAATTTCTAACGTTCTGTATCAGAGTAGGATAACCACTGAAATATTAATTGAATATTTCAAATATTCAATATTTTAACATTCAAATATTTAATTGAATTTTAAAAACAGCTAGTAGAGACAATTTTATATAAATTATACAATTTGTATATAAATTATAACTATATAGAAAGAGGAAAGAGGGAAAAAGAGAAAGAAGTAGGGAAGGAGTAAGACACAGGATAAAGAGAATGAGAGAGATCCTATTGGTTCTGGAGAGTGCCCATCAATCCCAGAGTCTTCCATTCAGTGTCACACGGCTCCTCTCACGTCTTCTGCTATCGTCAAGGGTACAGACAGTACCTAGTTCACCTGTCTGTCTCCCAAGCCCTAATATAGTGCTCCTACTATTTTTGGATAAATGAATATCATCCTAAGTGAAATGAACTTTGAAAGTTAAACATAGCATGAAAGCTTGATACAATACATCACGATTAAATTTAAAATATAAATGATATTTAAATTATCTATTTGTGGCAAACACCAAAAAATAATTTTTAAAAAGTGGTCTTAGGAAGAGCTAAAGACATCATACTACAGTGATACCTGCATACCAAGGTTTATAGCAGCACAATTCGTAATAGCTAAATTCTGGAAACAGCCAGTATACCCACCAACAGATAACTGGATAAACAAAACGTAGTTTCTATATATAATGGAATACTAGTCAGCTATAAAGAATGACAAATTAGAGTCACTTATAAGAAAATGGATGGACCTGGAAAATATAATGTTGAGTGAAATAAACCATAATCGCAAGCTTGAATACCATATGGTATCCCTCATACGAGTGAGCCAAAATGCAAACAAAAGAAAATGGTAAACAATGGATACAAAAAGGCAAAGGGAATAAAGGAATAGAAGGAAAAAATGGAAACAAAACTTTTGTAAATAAAAAGGGAGGAGGGGGTGAAGGGAGGGGAGGGGAACGGGAAAAAAAGAAGCAGCAAGATATATCATGTACAGGTACAAATCACCTATGATGAATGTTATCACTATGTACACCTAAAATGTACTAATAAAATAGAATAAAAATAAAAAGGCAAAGGGTCAGATCTAAGCCAACAGGCAAAGGGTCCAAGGGAACAAGATGAGGGCAAAGGGGGAGGGGAATGGGAATCCAGAGGAATAATGAGGGGCTGGGGATTTAGCTCAGTGATTAGAGTGCTTGCCTTGCAAGCACAAGGGCCTGAGTTCGATCCCCGGCACCACAAAAAACAAAAAAACAACAAAAAAAAAAAACAAAACAAAACAAAAAAAAAACAGAGGAATAATGATATCTTAAAAATAAAAACCTAGTAACCCAAACTTAAAACAGTAACACGTACACTAGGTACTACAGTAACTTTATGTAGTTGTGACTTAATGCTGCATCTATGTGGTTGTTTACATCCCTCATTGTTAAAAGCAAAAGGCACAGTATAATATGGTCTGTAAGCTTGTGTAATGGCCTGTAAGTTTGTGTATTTTGGACAAATTTTAATAAAAATCTATAAAAAAAAATGTGATCTCAGTATATGCAATTTGCTTAGTCACTGTTTACTAGCTCTGGGTGTCCCTTAGAATCACCTGAAGAATTTTAAGATCCTACCCAAGCCTAGTCCCATCCTAGTCCAATTAAGGAAAAAAATTCAACACCAGTTTTTTACTTGGCTGGGTACTTCTGGGTGCAGTCAGAGATGAAAGCCACAGGCTGAAGGGAATGACAGCTGAGTCAGTCTCAGTTTGTGTGCAGGAATGAACTTCTGTTGGTAAAGAGACTTCAATTGATCATTTCTGTACAAAGGCATTGCAGGCTTAAGTAACTCTGCAAAATAATACCAACAGCTAACATTTATCAAACACTTACCCCTTAAAATCTTTGCTACCCTATGAAGTAAACACTTCTATTGGGGGCATTCTCTAAATGATGGATCTTAGACTCAGAAGAACTGTACTGTAATTTACCAGAAAAATCAAGTAGTCAAGATATGAAGATGTGAACCCAAATACTTGGGCTTCAGAGCAAAATGCAAGGGGACTTGGGCTGCGCTGACTTGTGAGTTTATGTGCCAGTGTGTGTGAGTGTTGGGGAGGTGGGGTTCGTGCATGGATGTATAGGTGAAAACAAAAGACAACTCTAATACAAGAAAAGAGGGGCTCTGGGACATGGTAGCAGACTGGCTTCAAGGAAAGAAAATGTCAGTAAGAGACTCATGGGAGAGGGCAGAGCCTATGGGCTCCTGTCTTGTAACTCCCTTATGGTAGTCGCCAGGTTTTAGCTACGTTAGGCAGCCCTTGGGGAAGTAGCCACATTGGGTTTGGCAGCAAAGGGTGCTGGGCTGTCCACACAATTCCTCCCCGAGGCCAGTGTGCTGGGCTCTGCCGGCCCAGAATCCCAGAGAGACCAGCAGCCAGGCAAGGGTGGAGTGAGGAACCCAGCAACATGACAGCAAGCACAGGGCAGAATGAGGCAGGAGGGTTTCTGAGAATGAATCCCTTTCCCCAGTTATAACAGAAGTAGCAGACTCTGGTTAGAGGGGTTAGAGGGCAAGCTGGAGCCTGTTACTGAGAGACAGTGGCCACTCAGGAGGTTTCCTCTACCATTGCCCTTGATACACATAGATAAACTGAAGCTAGGAATGTGGACCCAGGATACATGCTGCCTGGGAACCGAGCCACGCTCTACGCACTTTCCAAGCCTGACTGGAGAGGACAGCTTCCCCTCTTGTGTGAGGCAGTTTGCAGAGCGCAGTGGGAGTTGCTGGAGTGATTAACATCTAAGATCGAATAGCAGAAGGCACACTTTTACTTCTTTGGATCTCAGTTTCCCTGCCTGTAACATGGAAATAAAAATACTTGACTTCCTGTGGATATGAACTGAGATGGCCGCCAAGGCGGCTGGCACAAAAGTTCTGCTGGTGTCACTTGACTTGCTTGCTTAGTCAGGCCCCGACTCCGCCCCCAGTTAGGTCCATTACCTCAGCAGCCAATGGTTCTTGGAAAGTAAGATCCTACCTTTGGTTAGGGAGTGAATCCCAAGTTTGACTTGGGAAAAGTTTCCACTTCCAATTTCCCCTCGAATTCGGTAGAACCCGATCCGTTTCCCCAGCGTGATCTCTCTCACCACCTTCTCATCCTGGGACATGTCCTGCGTCAGCTTCTCAAAGGGCGTCAGCTGGTGCGGCTGTCCCGCCTCGCCCTCCTTGCCGCACTCGGTCTGACAGCTGCTTTCCACGCTGTCGCGCCGGTCCCACCTGGCATAGTGAGGGTTCACCAGACCGCCTCCATTCACGCACACGGCCGTCATCGTGTCATCGTGTCATCGTGTCATCGTCCACGCAGGCTCACGTCTCCATTTCGACCAGAGCCACCGACTGGGGCTGGCTGTAGAGGCGGCAGAGGCCAGAGGGTGGAAACGGGAGCTGAGGTGAGCCCGGTGTGTGCCTCAGAGGTCCTGCAGGCTGGGCAGCCTCCCTCCCTGCCTCGGTGAGAGGAGGCAGAGGCCGCCCAGCCCAGCCTACAGCTGCTGGTCTCGCTTTCCGCCTTCCCTCACCTTGAACTTCCAAACTCTGACTGTACGATTAGATGCACATCCAGTTACCATGGGACTCCTGGATAGACCTCCAGGAACCTTCTGGCTCGATGCTGTGTGGTAGGTGGCAGTCCTACGATAAAGCCTCCAGATTGCTATTTCAGTTGGTAGCCAGGGAATTTTGCATGCTGGCGTATAAAGGCCCCTTGGAGGTCCCCAAGTCTCTGCAGCAGGTCCTTATCTCTGACAGTCTTCATTTTGTGTTTCACTTGCTGTGTAGGCACAGGAACCAGGAGACGTAATAATCTGGATCCCAGGAAAGAAAAATCTTGCAAATCAGCCTTAGGCACATGGCAGCCAGAGAAAGATTAAATCTCTGCAATGTCACTAGCTGGCCTTTATTTAGAGGAGCCTTCCCCTAAGCATTGAGCTGTCTCAAAAATTTGATAGGTGCTCACTTGTCCTAAGAACAAAGAGTAAGAAAATGATTAGTCCATGGTAACGCATTGTGTACAGGATTTGATGAACGTGACTTTTTTGTAAACATTGATCTAAATGCACTCTACAAATTTATGAATCATATCAGTGGTAGATACTTGATTACATGATTTAGAAAGAACAAAAACATACACACATCCAGCCCTCAATCTACATTTTAGAAAGTCCTTAGATCTGTAAATCGTTCTGGCAAAACAGTTTTTCTATTTCCTGAAGTACAGGAAAATATGCAAACTGTGTTGGATTGCTTCAAAACCAGGTTTTTTAAAGAATGTAGCAATGATAACAATAAAGATTTTCTATCAGTTTTCAAAAATTTTTAGATTTATGCAAATAGTAGTCTATTTGACATCTCCTTAATGTCTTAATGTTCCTTTTCTTTTTAAAAAAATTTTATTTTAGTGGCACATTTTAGATATACACGACGATCACATTCATCATAGGGAATTTGTACCTCTGCATATCTTACTGCTTCTTTTTTTCCCATTCCCCTCCCCTTCCTTCAACCATTCTTCCCCTCCTTATTTACAAAAGCTTCATTTCCATTTTTTTCTATTCTCTTTTTTTTCTTGTCCCTCCATTCCTTTCCCCCATCCCCCACTTGATCCCCTTCCCATTTGAACATGTTGGTGCCTTTCCCAGTATAATACATTTTTGTCCTCATTTACACTTTCAGTTTCTCAAACCAGAGAAACAATGCAGTAAACATGTGTGTCCAATTTATTTCACTTAAGAGTATGTTCTCAAAGTACATCATTTACCTAGAAACGTCTGAAGCCTGTCCTTCTTTATGGCACAGTAGTACTCCATTGTACAAAAAACCCACATCTTTCTTTATCTATTCATCAGTTGATGGGCATTTAGGTTGTTTCCAAGATTTAGCTATTACAAACTGCCACTATAAACATGGGTGTGCATATGTCACTGTGGTACAATGCTTTTAATTTTGAGGGGAAGATACCAAGAAGAGGAATAGCTGGGTCAAATGGAATCTCTAGTCCTAGTTCCTTGAGGAATCTCCATACTGATTTCCATAGTGGTTGCACCAGTCTACATTCCCACCAACAGTGGAGAAGGGTTCCTTTTCCCCGCAGCCCCGCCAGCATTTGTTATTGACTGATTTCTTGATATCAGTCATGCTTTCTGGAGTGAGCTGGAATCTTAGTATTGTTTTAATTTGCATCTCTTGAATGACCAGTGATGTTGGACATTTGTTTCATATGTTTATTTGCTGTTTATACTTCTTCATCTGAGAAGTGTCTGTTCATTTCAGGACCCCCCCCCCATTTTGGGATTGGGTCTTTAAATTTGGGGGTCTGATTTTTTTAAGTTCTTTACTTTAGATATTAGTGTTTTATCAGAGGAGCAGCTGGCAAAAATATTTTCCCACTCTGTTTGCTTTCTTGGTGGTTTCTTTCGCTGTGCAAAAGCTTTTTAATAAGATCCCAGTTATTGATTCTTTGTGATATTTCCTAGGCAATTGGAGTTTTGTTTATAAAGTCTTTGCCTACATCTATGTCTTCAAGAGTTCTACCTACTCTATCTTCCAGCAGATTTAGTGTTTCTGTTTTAATATTTAGATCTTTAATACACTTTGATTTTACTTTAGTGCACAGTGAAAGATACGGGTCTACTTTTAATCTTCGGCATGTGGAAAGCCAGTTTTCCCAGCACCATTTGTTAAAGAAGCTGTCTTTCTTTCAGTGAAGGTGTTTGGCCCCTTTGTCAAAGATAAAGTGACTGAATGAAGTTGCTTCTGCATCTTCTAATCTGTTCCACTGATCCTCGGCTGTTTTTTTTTTTTTTTTTTTTTTTTTTTTTGCCAGTACCACACTATTTTCAATCACAGTAGCTTTGTAATATAATTTCAGGTCAGGGATTGTGATGGTCCCTGCTTTGCCTTTGTTCCCCAGAACTGCTTTTGCTATTCAAGTTTTCTTCTGGCTCCAAATCAATTTTAGGATCGTTTTCTCTAATTCCATGAGGTGCCTTAATGTTCCTGTATGGTTTTTCCTATACTAGCTGCTTCCATTCTTTCTTTGTTGTTCCATGACAAAAGGTGGTTTTTCACGTGGGCTTATCAATATATCTGGTCAGGTGTTAACCTCTAGGTCTAGCACTTTATTTTGACAATGGGGAAATGGAGGGCAAACAGGTCAATAGCATAATCAGTGATAAGAAATACTACCCAGTTAGGAAGTCTTCCCTGCACTGTCCAGTAGAAATAATTTCTGCTTGTCTGCCCCCTCCCTGGCTCTTTCTGCATTTTCTTAAATGTCTCATCTCCACGAAGGTGAGAACTGGGTTTAATTTATCTGCACAGCCTGCTACCCTTCTCTCTCCTTCAGCATGGACTGTGATGTACTGCATATATAAAGTTTTCACTAAATGGAAGTTGAACTTAATTTTTGAGCTGGAGCATTTTTGAGCCCAAAATGACTGAAAAATTGAGAAATTACCTTGGAAATGTGGATCTTCCATCTCTCCTTGATGATATCACATACTCAGAGTTAAAACAGGTTTGTCCATATTATTTTGGTTAAGTATGGGGTTGCTGAATAAATATAACTAAGGAAAGTTAAGAGGAGGTAGAGAGCCAGAACGATTCCTGTTTCTGGGTATAGGAAGAAGGTGGAAGAAGGACAGAGGACACAGGGTCAAACAGGGCCAGGTTGTAGTAACTAAACACATCTCTACCGAGATCAGTCTGATTAGGATTTTAAAAATATTGTTCTTGGGTAAAAATCCTTAATTGGATTGAAGGAAGCTGAGTCACTAATTAGTAATTGCTCTGGAGTCACAGAGTCCATGGATATTCTACACTCCTATCCCCACAAAAAGCACAGCCACACAACTTGAATCCGGTTTAAAGGGCTCACAGGCACTCTGCAACCCAGCGCAGACTAAGAATCTCTGAGAAGGCTGAGTGACACTAGATGGTCTCAGATTCTGGCAGAAAGAGACAGTGCAGCTAATGAGAGACTGGAAGTGAAAGAAACTTCAACCTATGCAGAAGAGCAAGGACTATAGATGGATGCAGGGCTCGATCGCCTCAGATCTAGCAGCCTCTGTGAGGAGCTTCTTGACTCTGTGTCCCTTCAGAAAACCTCACACTGTGCTGTCCTGGTCAGTCACTTACAGATAAGCAAAGAGAGGCAGGACCCTGTGCTTTAATCTTGTCTCCCAGAGTACTGCACAGTGCTTCTTGCATGAAAGTTTACTAAAGGAAAAAACTTACCACTTTATCCACCGTTACATGTAGGTGTGATTTAGGAGAGGTCAGTATTTTTATTTGTAAATTAATATTATCCCAACATTTAATTATCTCAGAAAACTTACTGCAACACACATTTCCAAGCTTGAGCTACCCTTTCAGAGCTGCTAGAATTGCTGGCCCCACTTTCATGTGTAGGTGAAAATCCAAATTCCACCATCTGACTGCAAATTGCTCCAGGACTCCTTACTTGAAACGCTCATCTCATCTTTACCCTTCCACAGGGTCAGCTCCCCTTAAGCCCTCAGGCCTTGCACCTAACGAGGCTGCCCCTGCCCACATCCATTCGCCCCACCTCCTGCCTAACTGCTGCTCCAGGACTTGTTCTCTGCCCTCCAGATTAGTGCTCTGGATCTTACACTTGATTCAGACCCTGGGATTTACAATGGGGTTTTAGACCTGCTCTCCTCAGTAACTTCAGGTGCGTCTGGGAGCTCTACTCCCCGCCCTCCCAACTCCACACAAAAGAAGAGATCAGATACAATTGCCAACAGCGGTCCAGCTCTGCCTGAATTTCAAACCCTACGCCCATGAACCAGACCTCTTGCAAAATGGTCTTCAACCATTCGTCTTGCCTGAATGGTCAGGGAGACAGCTGATTTTCCATTTGGATCAGAAGGAGGCTTTCATGCTTCTGCAAATGGTTGCTGGGGTTTGTGTTGAGGATAACTGAAACTTGGGAGAGCTAGGAAGCCAATCTAACCCCTATCTCATCTCTATCCAAAATAAATTCCAAATAAATCACCCTAATAAGTGCAAAATCAATTAAATCATAAAACACTAGATAAAAACATCAGAAATCTTTTCTGTGATACTAAAGGAAACCCTTAAAGAAAACATCAAATTTTACTACATAAAATTTTAACTTTCTGTCTGCCAAATGGTATCAAGAACAACAAAAATCAAATGGCAAAAACTATTTCCAGCAAGGCATGGTGGGGCACATCCATGGTCCCAGCACTGGGGAGGCTGAGATAAGAAGGATCACTGCAAGTTCAATGCCAGTTTGGGCTACATGGTGAGTTCGAGTCCAACCTGAGCTACATAGCGTGACTCTGACTCAAAAACAAACAAACAAACAAAAAAACCCCACCCTATTCCCAACACATATGTTAAACAAAGTGCTAATTTTCTAAATAAATAAAATTTACAAATTGCTAAGAAAAACACCAATAACTCAAAAAGAAAGTGATAAATGGACATTTCCCCCCCCAAAAAAACACCCCACAAACGGTTTTATAATATACAAAAGGTTGATCAGTCTCACTGATAACCAAAGAAATACACACAAACACTACACCCAAATAAGAGAGGAGGATGTGGGGAAGCAGGAATTCTTATTTCTTGTTACCAGGATTATAAACTGGTAGACTGTTTAGAGGCCAAATTCTCTATTTGTCTGGGATATGCATCCTTGGCCTCAGCAATTCTACACCTAGAATTTATCTTGCACACATGTAGGCACAGGCACATGTATTTTCGACATAAAGATGAATAGATATTTACTGTCACATTTAACTAGAAAGTTTAAATGACCATCAGTAAATAACTAGTTAAATACACACACACACACACAACACACACACACACGGATTACTATGCATTCATGAAAAAGAATATGCTACAGTACCCACAATAGTCTATTAAGAAGTTAGGTGAGTATGTATAATGAGATATCAGAAGTGTGAGAAAGAAGAGGGTATATCTAAGAAATGGGCATATGTATTACCTCTGGGGAGGGTAAGTGTTGATAGGGAATACAACAAGAGAAACGTATACTTTTTATTATTTACTCTTTTGTATGATTTACATTTTCCCTGCAAGCATGTATTTACCTTAAAAAAAGAAAATAATTTAAAATATGTAATGTGGTACACCCTTACATAGTTGGTGTGCATAAAACTGCTTTACTTTGGCTATACAGGGAAATTAACACACTTGGTTCTAACCAGTTACTTTTCAAATCAAATGATAATTAGGAGCTTCTGGTTAAATGAAGAGAATGTAATGTTGTCATTGTTGCTACTTCCTTCCACTGGGAGAGGAGGAATAGAATAGGAGGAGCAAATGTATAAACGCACAAAAAACAAAGAGAACCAAGGGGAAGACGGCAGAAGATGTGCGATGTTAACATATGTTTGGGGAGATGGAAAGAAAACAGGGTGGTGAATAACTTAGCAAAGACAGTGCAGAAAACCACACCTTAGATTCCTGCACTAGGGTCCTGCCAATGAGATTCAACTTTCTGAATTCAACTCAGACTTTGAACTTTAAGAAACCAACTGTCCCAAATGTTGGATGGAGGCTGCAGGACCAAAGCACAGGAGCAGCAAGGAGAGCCCTGGGCCCTTCCCTCCACAAGGCCAGGTGGTTACCTTCTCTCCTCCTTTCCCCACCCACAGCCCTGCTCACAACAGGAGGCTCTGGAGAGGGGTCACTGGCTAATGGAATCCCTGGTCCCTTTGTCCCCCTTCGCTCCAAGCTTCCAGAATGGAGGGGATCAAGCATAGAAACCTCCCCAAATATGGGATTGCTCCTTTGGACAGACTAGCTCAGAAGACCAGACCCCCTAAAACTCAGGGGTTCTCCAGCACAAAGTCACCCAACTACCTACTGCACAGTCTTCAGGATGTGGGTGTCACACACATAAAAGGAGCTCGGGTCAGAGCTTAGTGTCTTCCTCATAGGATGGATGCCCAGGTGAGAGGCACCAGATACCAGATGAAAGCCCCAAACTGGAAGAAATGATGTCCAACCAAAGCCGCCACCACCGCCACAACCAGAAGGAACTTAAAGGAAACAGAAATGTGGAAGCAGAAGATAAAACATCCATAAAACCAGAACAGAATGCTAGAAAACAAGAAGGAAAGAAAAAAACCAAAAAACAGAAAACAAGTACAAGACAAGTCAGAGAAGAAAGAGCTCTCTTGAAAATTAAAGTTATTTACTTGAAGAATTGTTCTTAAAAAGTTAGAAGATAAGAATGATACAGAAAAGACAAAAAGCCCAACATCTAATTATTAGAATTCCCGGACATACTGTTACACTCCCAATAATAGAAAACACATGGCTTATATTGTACTCCAATTGCCAAGAAATTTCAGAAATTTCAAAAACAGTAATGAATGAGGAAAACCTCTGGATTTTCACACATTCTAATAGAATTTAAAAATTAAAGAAAAATCACTAAGGGGACAGTTTCGTGGTAAATGCTTGCCTAGCATGTGTGAGGCCCTGAGTTCAATCTCTACCACTGAAAAAACAAAAAACACAGATTCTGAAGGAAAAAAAATCTAACGGGAAAGAAAGTCTGTTCAGATATGTGTGTCTACGGGTATACACATACTCATTTTGCAAAATACTTTTTTCTAAATAATAAAAAAACCTACTTTTACTACTAAGAAATAAAATCCTAGAAATAAAAATCCTACTTACAGATTATGGGATTATTAAAAAGTGTATTTTGATTATTTTTAATAATATCCTCAAAAAATTATGCCACATTATGTTAAAAAATAAGCAAATAAGGGAAGTTATGACATACCTAGTTGCAGATAGATTCTCCTCTTTCTCAGGTGCAGGTGGGGTTTTCATTGTTGTTGTTTTACCTTTTACTCTTTTGACTTTGGACAATTTTTATGAACATTAATAAGAGCTTAGAAACCCAATAAGACAAAAATATGGAGTCACATCATTGTAGATCAAAGTCTCTGGAGGAGGGAGAATGGTCCTTAATTATTAGCCTACTGTTGCTGCATAGCAATGCATTAACTAAGATTAAAGCGAACAGAGCTTACTTGGTAATTTATTTTCTTGACCTGCAACCCACTGTGAAAATAATATCAAAGGAAACCATTTTGCCTTTGTTCTTTTTGTCTGAGTTTAAACTGCAAAACTTCTGGGTAAGGCTTTCACACAACTTCTTCGTCAGCTGGCAAGGCCAGGTGTTGGCTTGCTTAGAGGAAAATCTGGGTTGTTCCATGTGTAACAAAGAAACTCAATGATAGCCAAACCTGGTTGTAATCCTCCTCAAACACGGAACATTCTCACGGGGAATCTTTACAAACACACGTTATTTGGAAGAGTTTATGTTAGCATTTAGAAACCATTTGCACCATCTAGCTTTTGGGCTTAATTCATTCTTTCATAACACATGTCAAAAGCCCCTTAGGGGAAACAGTGGGAGAATTCTGAAGCAACGGAAAGTCAGGGTGTACCAGCAGCACTGCTCTCTAACACAACCTTTCCCCCACTGGTTATCACAGCCTGCCTTCCCCAGCCACTGGGCCCATGTCCCTCGAATCCACTCACCCTCCCCATCCACAGCCAGTCCACCCATCTAACAGGCTACTTCAGCTTTTCCTGTGTTGAGTTCTGCCACACTAGTTCCCTGGACCATCAGGGCCACAGACTCAAATGCCTAGAAGTTGTGCATGTGTTGCCTGGGTGGCCCAGCCGCGTCCACACTCAGCATGGTGAGGCTGTCCTTGTATAGCTCTACCAGGGCAGCCATGCTGAAACACAGCATTCCTTTTTTTTTTGCCGGGGGTGGAAGGGGGTGCTGGGGCTCGAACTCAGGGCCTTGTGCTTGCTGGGCAAGCTCTCTACCACTTGAGCTAAATCTCCAGCCCTCACAACATTTCTTAAAAAGAAACTGGCAATCAAGAATTTTTTGTAAACTCACTCTTTTTTTCCCCCCACTATTGAGTGTTCAACCCAGGAAGCACTGATACACATTTTCACCCCTTTTATTTTAAGACAGGGTCTCACTAAACTTCCAAGGAGTCATCCTCCTGCCTCCCTGCCACTCTCCTGAGGAGCTGGGATTACACGCATGCACCACCATGCCCAGAAACTGTCTCAGTCTTTATAAAGGTGAATTAAATATTTTAAAAACACTGTGTGGCCAAGTGAAACTGAATTGTCGGGCCAGATTTGGCCTTTATGTTGCCAATTTACAGAATGGATTTTATAAGAGCATCATTCAAAAAAAAAGGGGGGGTAAACCACATATCCAGAAATGCTGCATGTCACACCCTCTTTGGTGTTTGCACTGGTACCCTATGATCCTGTGGTGTTTAAGACACATAAGGAAATACATAAATGTTTATTTAATTCAGTGTTTATTTGGCCGTTTCATTCTTACAGAATACCTTTCTTACAATTCCGACCTCATCTGACAAAGCTAGAAAATATTAAACTAATTGTCAATTAGATGTCTGTAAGAATTTGGATCCCAACAGGAAGATTATGAAAACAATTCAATATAGAATAAAATAGAAAAGACATCAGTTGAATTTAACCTACAAATCCAGCACCGTGGGTGGCAGCTGCCTACATCTGTGGGGTCTGGGATGCTACAGCAAGCACTTCTTAGTGATTAGGTATCTCTTAAATTTGGGAATGTTTAGTCAGAAATGTTTAAAAGACTCAAAGTCTACAATACTAATATTTTTTGATAACCTTGTACGAAGTTGGTATTTTTATGTACTTGTTATGTGAAGATTTCACATAATAAAGTAACAAAATAGCTTTGTGGTTCTAATTTAAAATGAAGAACTGATTTAGATTTGTGGTTTTAAGTTTAAATTGCAATATTTTAAAGTAGCTTTAAAATGTATTTAAGAGTTTAAAATGTACAATGTTTATATGATTAAATAGTCATATTTATAACAAATACAGGTATTTTTGTTAATCAAATAAAATTCTTTAAAAAGAAATGGAAAAAAAATTCAGTTTAAAATGCTTAAAAGTGGCTGGGGATTTAGCTCAGTGATTAGAGTGCTTGCCTTGCAAGCATAAGGCCCTGAGTTCGATCCCCGACACCACACACACACAAAAAAAAAATCTAAAATGCTTAAAAGTGAAGCTGGGAGGGGTGGTACACACTTATAATCCCAGCACTTGGGAGACTGAGGCAGGAGGATCATTGCAGGTTGGAGGCCAACTCGGGCTACGTAGTGAGTTCAAGACCAGCCTGAACTACATAGTGGGACCCTGTCTCAAAACAAAACAAAACAAAACAAAACAAAACAAAAAATACTTAAAGGGGTTTCATTAGATTTTGAACAGGGTCAAACATTAATCTTTCAAAAATGACTGTTAGATGAAATGATGTATCTGAAATTTGCTTGGAAATAACCAGGAATGGAGGGAGTGGTGGGAATTTAAATGAAACAAATTGAAAGTGAATTGATAATTTTTAAATCTGGGTAAACATATAGAGGGTTATAACATTGCACCATTTCATAGATGTTTAAAATTTGATAATACAATTTTTAAAATTATTGTTAAAATTTGCTTCATCAAAAATATAATATTTGTTGCTTTAAAATGCTGGGCATTCTGTAACCAGCAACAGTGGCAGTTGGACGCGTACATCCTGACGAAATGAATGTATGACATGGCAGCTCTGTAAAGGGCGACATTGTCAACCTCTTTTCACAGATTAAAAAAAGGACAAACAAATCTGAGGACAAATGAAATGAAGAAGGTTGTCCTTACTTTTTTGACTGTTAGCTCCAGGAGGACGAAGAGTGTGTTTAGGTAACCTTACAACACGTGAAAAAAAGCATTTCAAACACATGAGGAAGGGAATGGAGCCGTGTTCCATTACAGATATTGCAGGAACTCAAGTCCATCCTCATAAATATTTTAACCTTATTTATAATTCATTTCCAAAACACAAATATTCCCATCTTCCATGAGGAGCTAAGCCTGACGCCTAACCAACAAGCATGGGCACCAAAGACACTGAATGCAGGACTCAAAAGCGGGTCACACTGAGCAGAAAAACAAAATGTTTCACTATTAGGAAGCAGTGTGGGATACTCATGCTGATTTCAACTCATGGTTTATTTTTAGAAAATTAAAATTATTTGCAAGTCAAAGCAGGAACTACTGTTTTGCTGCCTTGTAACTTTCTTTATGTATGTGCTCACAAAGAAACAGAGAGCAACATGAGCCTGATGGTCTTAGTGACATTAGAAAAACCTCCTTTTTTGTTGTTGTGTTTTGAGACAGGGTCTTGATATGTAGTTTAGGCTGGTTTTGAACTCACTATGTAGCCCAGGCTGGGCTCAAACTAGGGGTCATCCTCCTGCCTCAGCTTCCCAGGGCCTTGTTCATGCTAGGCTGAGCTATATCCATAGCCCTTATTCGTTTTCAAGTTTCCCAAGTGATTCTGTTGTGCATCCATATTTGGAAACCACTGTTCTACAAGAGAAGTTTTAGGTGGGCATGTTACTTCTTGACTGAAGACTCTACTTCTCAGTTTCCATTGCAGTTAGGATTAGCTGTGTGTTTAAATTCTGGTCATGGAGCAAGAGCAGAAGTGATAAAGGCAACTTTCAGACTATTGCCTTAAAAGAAAACAGGAAAAAAAAAAGAGAGAGAGAGAGAGAGAGAGAAAGAAAGAAAAGGAAACAGGCTTGCTCTTTTTTCTTCCTTCCCATATTCCTGCTAGTTGGAATGTGGATACAGTGGTAGAAATAACCATCTTAGATCAAGACACAAGCCGTATCTGGGAATGGCAGAACCACAGAGAGAAGGTGCCTGGCCCATCATTGTCCCATCACCATGTCAACCCTGGATTAACTCCTTGTAGATTATGATGTGGGAGAAGATTCTGCTGTGGTTTGAATCCTCAATGCCTTCCACTGGCCCTTGTGTGCTAAGGGATTAGTTGCCAGCCTGTGGCTCAACTTGTGGAACCTTCAGGAGGAAGGGCCTAGCAGAAGGAAGTGAGGTCATCGGGAGCATGTCCTGGTGGGGCAGTGGGACCTTACCCCCTTCCTCCCTTTCTGCCTCCTAGCCACCATGACGTGAACGGCCTTCTTTGCCATGCACCACCACCGTGATGTGCCACAGGCCAAAAGCAACATGGCCAAATGACCCCTGAAATCATGAGCCAGAATAAACTTTTCCTAAGTTAGTTGTCTCAGGTATTCAGTCACAGAGACAGAAAACTGACTAATACAGATTCCATGTCCTTTAAGCAAACTAATGTGTGTATAAGGCATTTGTACTTCTTACTTCAAATGTCTATGTATTATTTGAATGTTTTATAAAATCTGTAAGTATTTATCCAAATCTATAGGAAAATACATAGAGACATAAAGCAGTGGGCCTAGAATAGAATACCAGCTACAGAGAGTTTAGATTTTGGTTTTCTGATACTAATTTTTCAAATTATTAATACCCTCATGGAAATCAAATATACTAATCTTTATGTCCAAATCACTGGTCATGTGAAAAAAATTAATATGATACAAATAAGTATGCCATTGTTTTAGTAAGGACCACATTCACTTATAAGTAATAAGTTAATTTCAAGGAAACAATACCATGCATACTTCCCAGTTAATACAATTAATCTAAATTTCATTGGCTTGAAGTTTTATTCAGACTTGGCAAATGTGCTTTGCTTTATAGTTGTATACAAGTTTTAAAGGAAAGGAATTTTAATGGAGTTATATATATTTTTTTTTTAGTATCTTTACTATACAATTTATAATTGTATAACAAAATAATTTCAGTCCCAAGCAGAACATTTCATTCCTTTAAAAATTATCAGGAGATGACACAAGTTTGAGAAGCTCTGCTTTTCAGAGAGTCTCCCAAATCAAACAACTCAATGAAGTCATTGAAGTAAGTACCGAGTTAGCATCAGAACCAGGTTAGGGGCTCGGCTTTCCCGCTAAATGTCTGTGTGACCTTCAGCAAGCCACTTTCCCTCTCTGAACATCAGTGTCTTTGTGGGCATGTGGGAATACTGAACTCCATGATGTTTTCAGGTCTTCTGGGAATCTGAATTTAACAATATGGGGTAAATTCCAACACTATTGTGGAAAGAAAAATCTGAAATTCAAGTGTCACATTGCCCTCTTCTGGACTACTGTCGTACCCACACGGGTAAGACTATTAAAAACCCACAAACCTAACTGGACATGCTGAGATATTGTCATCAGTTCTCTTTTCCTATCACAAACAACTCAGGGAGTCAGATATGACAGTGTTCTAATAGAAACGTTAGAGCAACTGTTGATATGAAAGGCGGGGTCAGAAACGTTCCATACACAATTTTATTTTCATGTATTCCTCAATACGAGAAATATTATCCACTCTCCTTTATCACTGTTACTTCTCAAGAAGCTTCCTCCACCCACCATAATCCATGTGGAGTTATCTTTTGTACTTGCAACACCTGTGGCTAGCTGTGTAACTTTTCTCCACCACTTAGTAAAATTAAGACTTACATGTCAGGCTGTCTCATCACATTGCAAGCTTCTTAAGTGCAGTGATCAGGTTTGACTTATTTAAACTGTATTCCCAGGAGCCACATGTAAGCAAGACAGCATATAAGAAAAGACAAATAAATCAACAGATCAGAACAGAGTGCAGAAACTGACCTGCACATGTAGAGTCAAATTATTTTCTACCAAAGCACTAAGCTAATTGATAGTAACAGGAAGTATTTTTTTAACAAATGATGGTGAATAAACTGGATATCTTTGTGAATAAAAACTGAACCTCAATCTTTATCTCATACTACACAGAAGATTAATTTGAGATAGTTCATAGATGTAAACAAAAAACCTAGGTAGTTTTTAGAAGGATACATAAGAGAATACCTCCAGGATCTTGAAGTAGGTCCAAGTTTTTAGACTAAATACAAAAGCACAAACTATAAAAGGAAAACAAGTCAATGAGTTTGACTTTATCAGGATTAAAAATTTCTGTGCATCAAAAGAGATTAAACTGGACATAATGGTACATGTCTGTAATCCTAGCTACTGTAGAGGCTGAGGCAGAAGGATCTCAAGTTCAAGGCCTGCCTAGACAAACTAGAGTCTATGTGTCAAAAAGGAAAATAAAAAGGGGTGAGGATGTGGCTCAGTGGTAGAGCACTTGCCCCACATGCGAGGAGCCCAGGGTTCAATCCCTAGCACTGCAAAAGTGAAATAAAATTAAAGATACCATTAAGAAAACCAACAGGTAAATTACAGAACAGACTATACCAAAGCCTCTAAACAATGTCTAGCACACAGTGAAGGCTCAATTAAGTATCTGTTAAACAACTGTATAAAAAACCTGGCTCCTTTCCATCGTGATACCCACCTACTCTACTGCGAACAGCCATAAGCAGTGCTAGTCAGACAAGAAATCAATTAGATTGAAGGAAGGAAAGGAAGCAACGTTAATTAGTAAAAATAAAATGTGTAAAGTCAGAAAATTCTACAGAATGTGAACAGATCACCAGGAGCCCTAAAAAACTCAGACAAAGCAAGAAGTAGGTAACTATCCAACATTCACAAATGCAAATTAGCTAGAAACATTAGGCAGAATTTTGCCAAATGAAGCAGAAAGCATACACCTCATTTTTTAGTTGCATTAGTTAATGCTAATGATTTTATATAGAGAAAAATCTTCATGTAAATGCTAACCAGAAGATGAAGTTACAAATGATTTACATAGATCTTAAGCGGTATTAAGTGAAGTTTTTATCACAAAGGATAAGTTCAGAAAAGGGAAAAGTTTAAGGAAAAAGGGTTAAATTTATCCTCACACTTCTTCACACTGCTATTGGGTATACCATATACCCCACACATCCTGCTTTTCCCAAGACCGTCTGAGTATTTCTCAAAGTAATTACTCTGGAGTGTCCTTGATTGGGTGTTTTATACTACAATCACACTACCTTCATGTGTCCTTTCTCTCTCTTTGGGATAGTCGGTGAGGATAAAAAGTGTGTAGCTGCAGCCCCACTGTGTTGTTCTACCTGTCTGCGCCGGCCCTGGAGGGAATCCAGACCACGTGAGCATGGACGCTCCTTCTCTTGGCCATGACCACCAAGTCAGGATTGGAGCAGTTACACAGTCTGGTGTTTTTACTTTTACTGCTCTTTAAATGTATATTTTTAGTTATTTTCTTAGTGGTTGCTTTAGGGGCTTGTAATACGTATTTTAACTTATTGAAACCTAGTTTGGGTTTATATTAATTCTAGTGAGGTCAAGAAACTTCACTCCTGTGCTCTCATTGTTATACATATTACATTTTATATATTAAAACAGAACCACACGTTTTTGTACTTACTACTTTATATAATTTTACGCCTTTTAAATAAGCTGGGAAAAGAAGGGACAGTATGAATAGACTTGAAGTCACCATAAGCCCTGAGCTTGAAGAAAGGCTCTCTGCTCTTCATATTTGCTATTCTAGGAGCAGCATCTGCCACTGATAAATTAATGAATAATGATCTCCATACAGACATTAACCAATGAATCCCCAGGGACTCCCACTAAGATGTGGATGTGATTATGGAAGAGATTAAAAAGGTTCAGTGAGTCATGTTGGGGGAGGTGATATTCAATGTGAAAAGTAAGAAAAGAGTCTGTTCCAGTAACTCTTTGACAATAGGGACTATGTCATATGCATCTTTTTTTTTTTTTTTTTTTTTTTTTTTTTTTTTTTTTTTTTTTTTTTTTTTTTTTTTTTTGGTGCCGGGGATCAAACTCAGGGCCTTGGGCTTGCTAGGCAAGCACTCTAACCACTAAGCTAAATCTCCAGCCTGTCTTATGCATTTTATGTTCAGCACAATAATTGGCATGTAGTACCTGCTCAATAAATGCTCAGTGAAAGAGTGAAGCATTCGTCCTGTAGTTGGTGCAGATCTTGTCTGGAGGTTCTAGCAGGGGAGCACAGCTACTCGTACACCCTTGACTGAGGAAGTGGTCATCTTCTCTCAAGGGTGGTGGTCCTCCCCAACCCAGCGTGTAGCTTCGGGAGGGACGCACACAGAGCAGTTGAAGGAAGAAGGGGACACCTGCCTGGCCAGCCTGTCAATCAACGTGAGATGGCCCTCACATCCTTGGTGCAGATCTTAAAGGACAAAGCAAGAGAATTTCAGCCCCAGCAGTCCCAGCGCTTCCAAGGTGACACTCCCTCCCCTCTTCTCAGTGTCTGTGGCTTTCCACTCGCTTAGAGTCAGCCATGAGCGAACACAGGATGAACTCCTCCGTTTCCACAGAAGTGTTCCTCTTAAATTACCACGGGAAGAACCAACCACAGTGGTGCACACCTGTAATTCCAGCACTTGGGAGGCTGAGGCAGGAGGATCACCTTAAGTTCTAGGCCAGCCTGGGCTGCACAGTGAGTTACAAGGTCAAAAAACCAAAAAGAAAAAGGAAAAGAAGGGGAAAAGCTATTTTGTGTGTATAAAACATATATTTGTACATTTAAAAATACTACTCAGAAAAGAAAATGAAAACAAAGGTTATTTACATTGCTTCATAGGTTTATTCTATGGGTATTCTAGGAGCAAAAAAAAAAGAGTATGTTGATTTTAAAAATAAAATAAATATTCATTTGGTGGAAAATAGAAAAGCCTCTGAGGAGACAGGAAATTCATAAATCATGCAAGCATAAGCAGCCATTCTGGACCGTATGTGAAGAAAAGATATGTCAAAAACCAAACATGCCTTATATATGAAGGGAGCCTTGTGAATAATTATATACAGGAATGTGAATCATGGAGGCAAAGATCACACAGGTCTACCTGGTTGGACAATCAAAATAAATTGCCCTTTAAAAGGAGAGGAAGGATCTGGGTGTGGTGGCACATACCTGTAATCCCAGCACTCTGCCAGGCTGAGGCAGGAGAACTACAAGTTCAAGCCCAGCCCCAGGCAACTGAGCAATTTAGCGAGACTCTGTCTCAAAATTAAAAATGTTTACAGAGGGAATGAAGGCTAGAAATATAGCTCAGTGTGAAGGCCCTGCGTCCAATCCGTGGTATTGCAAAATAAGTAACAACGAATAAATGAAAGAAGGGAGTAGAAGGGTCTTCCCATGTCAGGCTGTACCTCTGCTGCTCCAACAGCGGCTGGGCACAGGTGGCTGAGCAGAGGACCCTGGTGACAGATGAAGAGAAAGGGAAATGTAATTAGAGATATTTTCTTCCCCAGAGCAGGAACTGATTTGGGGCTGACTGAAGAGGTGATTAAACAATGTTGGAGAGGTAGTTTAAGTGACGCCCACCAGGGAGCCAGTGGGCTTTCGGAGCCAATTGTAAGAATTACACACTGCTCCATGGTGCAGGCTAATTGACCCAGTATTTCCGGCTGAAAAAATTTCCCTGTGGAGGCAAGTAAAAGTAGATAATGAGCATCTCTTGTCTCACAGGGCAGCTCTTGAAGCAAGGTTTAAGCTCTAGAGACAGACATTATTTAAATGTAGACAACTGCAAAAAGACCAGAGACGGAACATGAAGAGATTCAGAAGTACACAGCAAGAAGGTGTCTGCTGTGATTCTCACCCCTCACTGGCCTTCCACCCCACAGCCCGTAACTACCTTGGCTTGAATTTTATGAATTATTTACAACTGTGGACATAAGGAGTATGTAGTGAAAACAACCATGAGGTCCATGGAATAGGCTTCATAATAGTCATTGTTCACTTAAGTGGTGCGATGGTTTACATCTATAATGTCCCCCCTATTCTCATGTGTTGCAGAAGGTGACTGGATCTTGGGGGCGCTGTACTCATCAGAGGAGTCATCCACTGAGAAGTTCAGTAGCTAAAGGTGCTGTTAGGAACTGGGGTCTAGTTGGAGATGGCTCACTGAGGGCATGACCTAGAAGGGTGTTTTCTTGTCCCTGGCTTCTCCTTGTGATGCTTCTTCCTGGCTACTATGGGTTGAGCACCTTTTCCCCACTATGCCCTCCCACCATGTCATTTCTGATGGACTGAAACTGAGATTCAAAATAAACCTCTCCTTCTGTAAATTGTGGGTGTCAGATATTTTGCCCCAGCGACGAGAAAGTAACTAAGCCAAGTGGAGATGTGGTGTTGATATATATGCTAAAGATCCTGGATCTGCAAGTTCAGAAAAAGTTCTGTATATGTGAGTTCCCAACTCTTGTCAGGGGAGAGGGAAGCAAAATTAAAGTGGAGGTGGAGAAATCAAGCTGTTTCACATTTTACCGTGTATACTTCTGTGTGTGCATTTGTTATCGTTGTTGTTTTGACTATCATTATAACTGAGATTTTCTTGGTTTAAGGGTTAAGTATATACATTAATCTCGTCTGATATCTGGGAGTGTGGCCTGTCTCTGATGACCTGTATATAAAAGTGTCTCCTCCCTGAAGTAATAAATTGGACCCACCTGCCTTGGATGATTTGGTCCAACACTCAAAATGGACTTTCCAAAGTTTTGAATCCAGAAATAGGATGACTGGGAAAGAAATACTATCAGGCACCAAGAAAGTGACATAGTTACCAAATGACTATGGAATACAGCCCCAGGCAGAGGTGGATAGTCAAATACTGAGGATGGAACTCCTGAAATGGCATGTAGGGGTGCCTGCACTCTCCGTGGGGCCTGGGGAGAGTGAGGAAGGAACTAAAGCTATAATTAGGAATATTCCTGACAGGCTGTCTAAATTTGTTTTTGTTCCTCTTTAAGTTAGGCCTTTGAGAATCCTGAAAGAAGTGTAA